>JAUTXW010004204.1:20000-52500 GCA_030620095.1 Kuschelorhynchus macadamiae | reverse complement strand
ACATACTCGATTATTACAACGAGCAACAAGAGTACTAGTTTTATTATTATTATTATTATTATTGAACTTACCAATTCAAATATGTAGGAAAACGTGTGGTCTTGTGGTGTTAAAACGGGTTTTCGCACAGGATTTCTAGGTTCTCAGGTTCGCTTCTTTTAATCGATTTCTTATTATCTAGTAGGAAATTTCAATAGTATGAATCGTTCTGAGGGCAATTGAGGACGGACCTTTTTGTATTGACATCCGATTACGCATGGATGAAAAGACTAGATAACGTTCCTGAATTTGGCTGGTTTTTCTCTTGCGACATTGTCCGAAGTGTCTTTTGCGGTGACCTGTATCTCTATAGCGATTCCACAAACGCTGGATGACCGATGGACTGATATTACAGTTTCTTGCTACCTGTCGGATTCCAGTTCCAGATTTATTTTCGCATTATGATTTTGGTAATGTCTGACTGACATTCGCGACGATTTGTTACTGTTGCCATACGAAAAACATCTTTTATTTAAGCATATGTGACTTTATCTTCACGTTGCCTTTCATAGTTCTTTTAAATTTTTAGTCAAATCTTGGAGATAAATGATTATTTGGATGTTGCAAGAAACTATTTATTAGGAGATAGTATGTATCTTTAGGAACTTGATTGTTTTATCTCTATATCTTTACCCCTTAAAAATGTATGGAAGTAGTGTTCTATATATATATATATATATATATATATATATATATATATATATATATATATATATATATATATATATATATATATATATATATATATATATATATATATATATATATATATATATATATATATATATATATATTTATGTATGTTCTTAACATCTTATATTTGGAATTAGCCTAAGGTATTTTTTTTGGCCGAAACCGCCTCCGAACGCCGAGGGCAAAGGAATTCTATCTGATTTTGAAATTAATGTGTTATCGCACGTCGCGCGTCGTTTATTTCCGCGGAGTATAAACACGGGCTCAAGTTTCGTTTACCTGAAGTAAACACGTTTTGTTGAATGTTCGCAACCTGTTTTTAGTACAAATAAGATCTAGATTCTCAATAATAAAATATATGTACAGGGTTTTTCCTTATAATTTGCCACCCCTTTAAATCGTTTATTTCAAAAGATACAAAAAAGTGGTTAATACGAAAGTTGTAGGATTTCATCTGAAGACTTACATAGCGCTAAAATCAAAAACAAATGACTATCGGAAAATATAGAAATCATTATGAACTTTGTTATTTTCAGTGGGACACCCTGTATATTTTTAAATTTTTAGATGCGCCTCATTGTCCTCTTTTCAAAAATATGTAACATGTCTATATTTAGAACAGTAGTTTTTGAGCTATCCACATTTAAAGTAACACATTATGAGGTGCTTAAATTACTTTATTGGATCTAGATAGCCGTGAGTGGCCGTGGGTGCAATTCGGCCATTATGATTCGTGAATCACTCTAGCCATGAAATGTCAAATGAAACCAAAACTACCTATTCTTTTTGAATAAAAATAATATATTTTATTTACGTTTTACGTTAAATTTAGATATTTATAGCAAATTAAATATTATTTAATTTGCTAGTTTATTCTGATATAATATAATATATGTAATTAACAAACAACAACTACAAATGCTAGTGAATAAACAGAGATAACAATAACATTTATAAAATCTGTATTATAAGTTATTTACATGATCACCGCCATTGTTTAAGCAATTTTGGAACACGTGTCCCATTCTATTAATAACATTGCTAACAAAGAAGCGATATTCGATATTTAAAATTACTGTTTCTTGCTCGATTTTTTGAGGTAATTGTAAATTATTAGTCCTATTAAAGTAGATTTTATCTTTCAAGTATCACCACAAAAAATTATCTAGGCCTTCCGATCCATAAACCATAGCGATTATTTAAAAAATTGGTAATCGGTTAGTGTTCTAACAAATGGGAAGAAAATAACAAAGTTCATGTTGATTTCTATGTTTTCCGATAGTCATTTGTTTTTGATTTTAGCGTGGTGTAAATCCTCAGATGAAATCCTACAATTTTCGTATTAACCACTTTTTTATATCTTTTGAAATAAAAGATTTAAGGGGGTGGCAAATTATAAGGAAAAACCCTGTACGTACCTCAAAACAAAGATTAATATAAATAAGATGTCAATTATTCATCAAAATTTAATATTAGCTTTGTTCCAACGTATCGAAAAATCGTCTCTAGTACGGTCACTCAGTTGCGCAATTTTCTAACCGTACATGTGACGATAATTCAAGGTGTTGGAACAAAGCTAATATTTATTTTTATTTGCCTAAGGTGATTATTTGCCGAACATCGAAATAATAGCCGAAGGTAGCCGAATCGATCAGACTCTAAAGGTATCAAACTAGGTATATTTATAATCAGCAGGAAGAGACTTAATTGATGGACATAATATGTTGTAATATATAGGGTGTTTCATAAAAAGTGCAACTGTGTTTAGCTGTGACTTAATGAACAGTCCTGTAAAATTAGTATTTTTCACTCTAATAGATTTTTAAAGTGTATTGTAATTAAGATTTGTTTCTAGCTATGTTACTTTTGGAAATAATCTAACCTTTCCATACAAACCAGTGACCCTGTATATATGGCAATTTCCTAGTCAAACATGATAATGTTTTTTTCTGTTTCAGATTAAGGATACCATTAATATCGCGCCAGAATACAACTGCCGGTTTTTTAACAGTGTGTGCTTGGTCGTTAGAAGCTGAAGATAGGGGTAGCTCTACAGAACATACTCCAGCTAGAATTCCCAGTGTTAGTGTAAATCATACTCAGCAGGTAACTCTTTTTTTAGTGAACATTTGATGATAATTATTTAATTATACTCGCATACACCCTCGTATTATAATATTTAAAACTAAAATCTTATTTAAAGAATATCACAAAGCTCTAGATTTTCGTATTCGTATGTACAGGGTGTCCCAAATTCGAGCCTCACCATTGGGATTTCGTAAACCATAAGAGTTACCGAGTCGGTTAAATTGCCATCAAGGAAAATCTGAATTTTTTTTTTGGTCCTGAAATTTTAGAAAAAACTAAAATTTTAGAAAAACGTTTTTAAATCTTTCTTCTTTGACGAAATAATCGAAAATGTATGCTTTTTTCTCATTGCCACCTTTTGCACTCTACTACATGGCAATATCACATTTTATATACGACGTTTCGTCTGCGAACCTTCGTCATCAACTTCGTTTTTTTGAGTACAGGCCTGGGTTTTGTTTACTTGTTCACAAATATCCTATTTTAATAATATCTTCAGGCCATACACTTAAATTACAATTCCAACATTTCTAGGCCAAAAAATTCATCATGAATTTCCATTTTTTGAATATGGTCCTCATAAGTACATGGAACATATTGATTAGTCAAGAAACTTTAATTCTATTGAATAATCCAAAAATTCAAAAACATCATTAGAACGAAGAAGTATTTTCTCATTAAATAATAGTATTTTTTCATTTAAAATATTTCGGGAAAATATCGAGATCCAAACCAGTTCCAGTGTGAAATATAATAAAGAACAAGATACATAGCGTTTTAGAAAGAAAGTCATTGTGCTTGAAAGCGAATACATGTTATCAAACTACCAAAAGTATTACTTTAATGTTACATCCCATAATCATTTATGGGAAATAAATGTATTAAATATGATTTAGTTTGCAAGTTCATGAAAAATAATTATTATCTTTGCGCAAAATGCCGTTCTGTTGTTTAGAAAAACGAGACACATTGCGGATTTATTATATTTTACACCGCAATTCGAAAAATTCTAGTAAGCAGTATAGACTAGGGTATCCTGAGAGGACTCAGCCACATTACACATATTTTGCCACTCTAGATAAACATTTAGATGAATATGTTTCTCTAAATCAAGAAAAAAATTTAGAATGCTTATGGAACCAGAAGAGGAATAAGATATTTTAAATGCTGTAAATTTTTTAATATTTTATCAAACAGGTATATTATTAGCAGGCTTTGTTAAAGGTTAATAATGCTCCTAGGTCATCATTCGGGGTGTTTGTAGAAGAACAAGGCAAATCACACATGAGAATTTGGAGGATCCTGAATTTGCATTCATATATACCACACAAAATTCATGCTAGTCAGACTTTGAGACCTGGAGATTCTGAAAAACGCCTCGAATTTTACAATTGGTTTCATATTAGGATAAATGAATATATTAATTTTTAAGTAACATTGTATGGACGGACGAGTGCTGGTATTTCTACATTTGGCTTATTCAATAGACATAATGAACATTACTGGTCTATAGATAATCATAGACAAAATCAAGAAGTAAGGCCTCATGGGCGAGAATCATTCAAAGTGTGGGGGGCATGTGGCATAATAAAATAATCCCATTCCTTTGTATACGAACGAAACTTCTCCGAAATACATCGAATTAATAAGAACTGATATTTTAGATCTTTTATCAGATGAACTTTTAGACGTTTTAAGGCCATTATGATGGCAGCAAGATGGCGCCCCTTTCTATAATGGGTGGCGTCACAGCTATATGAAATATTTCCAAATAAATGGATGGGAAACCGTGAGTTTGTCCGATAAACAGCGAGGAGTCCAGATCTCAGCCCTTTGACTTTTGGGGATTTCTACAAAATCGACTATATCGCAAAATCGTAATGTTTTGCGGCAAAACTTAGTAAGAGAGATTAGGGCAATCAACTCAAGGAGTGTTCACCCAACACCGTCTCTACTAGAAAGCCTGGAAAGGGCCGTTGACAGCTTGCGATGAGTCATCACTAGTAGTTAATTTTTGTAGTTAACTGCTATCTGTAAATTCGTTTACGGCGTGTTTTTTGCATTCATTTTTACAAATAAATTAGAACATTAGTAGTTTTTAACTATTTCTGTACATATTTGTGTTAGTGCTATTAGTTTTGAGACTGGTACTATAAATCTTTCGTCAAAATAGAAGTGTGTGTCAATTATAGTGAGATTAACACTTGAATTCTAATAAAAAGTGGATTTTCAAAGAAACATTTTAATTTAGAACAATGTCCTTTATTTGTTGTGTACCTAATTGCAATGGAAACTATCTGAAAGGGCCTAACGTTGTAGAAAGAAGTGGCTTCATGCAATAAACAGAGGTTTTACTCCAACAAAGGCATTCATAGATTAACATAACTGTTTGCAGTTATTATTTAATTTTAGTGGAATGCAGAGGTTGTAGAAGTAATGAAAAGTCTCATGAAAAGATATATATTTCAACTCGATTAGGTCAGCCTCATACACATTTTGCTAATTTTCTTTTGTAAGGTAATTATAAAATGTTTGATGTTTATGTTGATTATATACGTTTATACATGTGCACTCCCATTGAGACAAATTTCACTTCCACAATCTAAGCCTTACGATCAGAACACCCTATTTATTTCAAAAATAATAAAAATATTGTCTAAACAATTCACTTTTCACGAGTTGGGTTGTGTATTGGCTAGGTCAGTGTTTCGCAGAACCAGAACCCTAGGGTTCCGCCAAGGTGTGTTAGGGGTTCCGCCGCTTAATAAACTTTTTGTAAACCAAAATGTTTTTCGTAGTGTCGCCCAGCAAATTATGTTGTAAACATAAATATTTTTCGTAGTACTACCCCCAGTAGTTCCCGCGCTCGCGAAAAGACGAAGAGCGCTTCCTGCATATTCCTGTCATTGGCGATAATACCGCGTAATACCCGCATATTAGTGCTTTGAGTATTATTTTCTTGACTTTGAGTCCAGTTACAAACAAGAAAAAGTAGATAATAACGTTGAGTTATACAATTTTAATCCTTATTTATTGTGTCTATTTTCCAATTCAATAAATTATCATGGATAAATGGCTAAAAACCGGTCTGAAGATAAAATAAGACGATAATTCAAGTCTTCAACTCGACAAAAATGAAGACAGTATGCATAGCACGAGCCCTTCTACTAGTAGCGAACCTTCGATGTGTGATTCTATAAACATGGTGCCACTATCAAATGATACAGTTTGCAGAAGAATCCATGAAATAAGTACTGAAATAGAAAATGAAGTTATTCGACGAACTAAAGCTAGTGGTTACTATGCCTTACAACTAGACGAGACAACAGATGTTGCCGGATTTGCAATACTTCTTGTTATCGTTCTATATATACATAACAACAGTGCTGAAGAAGACATGTTGTTGTGCAAAAATTAAAGGCTTGTACAACTGGTGAGGATATTTTCAACTGAGTCAACTCATACATTAACGAGAAGGAATTGAACTGGCAAGAGTGTATTAATATCTGTACGGACGGTGCAAAGTCAATGACTGGCAAGTACAGTGGACTTATTGCATGTGTTAAGCAAATCGTACCGGAACTCGAGAGTAGTCGTTGCGTCATACATAGACATGCGTTGGCAGTGAAACGAATGCCTCCAAATCTTAAAAATACATTGGACGAATCAGTAAGAATAGTGAACTTTATCAAGTATAGGCCTACAAATTCACTACTTTTTGCGGTCCTCTGTGAAGAAATGTGAAGCCAATTCACTTCACTTTTGCTCCACACCGAGGTACGCTGGTTATCTCGTGGAAAAATTTGAGTGTGATTGTTCACCTTGAGAAATGAAGTCATGGTGTTTTTTAGCGACTCTTCATTCGAACTGTCATCACGTCTTACTGATGTCAAGTGGTTACAACGTTTATCATATCTTGCTGATATATTTTCGAGCCTTAATGAACTGAATCTATCACTTCAAGGTTTATCAGTGACAGCACTTTCAGATTATGATAAAATTGAAGCCAAATTAAAGAAATTACAGTTTTGGGAATCCTGCGTTGACAAAGGCCATATTGAATGTTTTCCGACTCTTTACGATTTTGTTTCGGAATGTCAGTCTCCTCTTTTGACAGACATTGCCTCGGAGATTAAGTCTCACTTACGAGATTTACAACTTTCTATAAGGGAATATTTTCCAATAAGAAAAGATAGTCTGAGCTGGCAGGCAATAAAGGATCTCGAACTTACTGTCAAACAAACCGAAGAACTCATCGATATCTCAGCGGATGGGAATTTAAAGGCCAATTTTAACCCGGCAATTTGGTTGGAATTTTGGAGTAGTCTCAGATGTGAGTATCCAGAAATTTCACATCTCCCAGTAAAAACATTATTGCCCTTTGCTACAACCTACCGTTTTGAAGTAGGTTTTTCAATATATACCAATATCAAAACCAAACAGAGGAACAAACTAAATGCCAAAGCCAACTTGAGGATTCAGCAATCCAATCTTCAAATAGATTTTGACAAGATGGTCTTGAAGAAGCAAGCACACCTGTCTCATTAATATAAAAAAACTTAGTGTTTCTGTGACATATTTTTAACACAAATGTATTTTCCTATTTTACTGATACTTATTTAATCGTATTTCGTAAAGAGCTTTTATTAATTTTTCGATTTTTTTATTATTATTAATTCCCAGTTGCATCATCTGTCATAATAAAACATTTTCATAATAAAAAACTTTTTTTGATTCTGTCAATTGGACTTTAATCGAATTTATCCTGTTTGGGTGTTAGGGGTTTCTGAAGAAAAATGAGAGCTGCTTTGGGGTTCCGCACTTTGGTAAAGTTTGAGAACCACTGAGCTACGTGAAACGAAAATAAAAAAATAGTTGAGTTAACATCTCAGTTTTACTATTAACTAAAATCTACATTGAAATCATCTGAAACTTTCTGCCAAGTTCAATACATGGTACATTAACAAAACAACAATTTTGCAGATTCTGATAGCAAGAATAGAATCAATCTAAATTTCTGAAACATTGTATATTTTATATAATTATTTGTGTATCTGTTAATTAGTCTGTAAATAAAAGTATGTTAAAAATGTAGATATTGTTTCATTTTGTTAAGAAATTTGGTATGTTAGTTTATCATAATAAATAATAGAATATTACTTCATATTAAGAAAATCCTTCCTCTGTCATGAAAGAAAAAATGTTTTACAAAAACTAGAAAATTCAAAAAAAACTGGTTGTTTCTCTTTTTAACTAATTTTACTAATTTTACGCTAAAAAGTGCTTTATATCACACGTGTGTTAAAAAAAATTTCGACACTGTAGTATTTGAAATGATAAAAAATTAAAGCCTACTTTTAATCTATTTCAAATTAATTACTCAGTTTTCTTAATACTAGTGTTGAAAAGTAAATATAGTCCTACTGAAGACTCTTTGTTGTAGGTTGTAAGAAAAATAGTTACTATTTTTCTTATGACCTACCTCGTTTGAAAACTATCACTTTCAACACTTATGTAATATACTATTAGACTTCTATAGAGAGTTACTCTGTATAACTAAATTTCCTCAATGCTGATTTATAAAATTGCTTTCTCCCTTATATAAACTGGTGGGAAGGGCTTGAATTTACTACCTCTGATAACAGCCTATATTATATTTAAATAACTGACTAAACGTACTTTTTTATAATTAAAGACAAGATAAAGGTTTATTTAAATATTTTATTATAATAATTTGTTGTAGAGACTATGACTAAAAATATTTTACTGTTTTTTATTTCCACTTATAAATAATATGTATCTACTCAAATTAAAGAAAAAATAATATATATATATAATCTTCTCCCTTAGGCCACATCAGTACTCCCTCCAATAAATCCACGGTTATCAAGCCACAATGCTGTGGGAGTAACGGTAGCATTTCGGTTTTTCTTCAAATATTCCCATTAGTTTTTTGTTCATGCCCCCATTGTATGGTCTTTATACCATCTAAAGTGTTTCTTACTGAAAAGGATAAAAAAAAGCTTATTAGTCTGCAAATGTCAGATCGGAAGTAGCCAGTGACAATATTCAAATATTGTTATAGTATATTCGTACATTTTTATACAATAAAACCAGTTTAAATTTTTATAAAAACTTGAATAAATCACCCTTTTAATATTTTTCAGTTAATAAAGCATACAATTCTCAGTTCGACTGCTGAAATAGTTAATTCCGATCCAGTTTTTACTAGTCAATATCATGTCAATGTCAATGATCAATATGACCTAGCTCAAATTAACTGCCAAGGGCGTCCGCAGCGGGCGGGGGGGGGGAGGGGGTAACAACATTCAGACACAGGAGAGTGGTGTGCCTTTAATATGTAATTTCTATTCAGCGATTAGAGAACATTTTCCAAAATACAGGGCGTGAGGCCAGTCGCCTTAAGGACACCCTTGGTAACTGCATTCAATAGAATAGCAGTGACATTACTGGTAAGCTATTAATTGAAATGACGTGTATAATCGATGATTACCATAACCACCTATAAAACATTATATCCAACTCGCAATAAACTAAACATCATTATGCTGGGATGTTTAGTGGTGAAAAAAAAACGTACTTTCATTTGAGAAGGCTGGCAAAATATACAAAATTAATTCGGTTCATGATGTTTGTGGTAAATAACTTTTTAACATATAATTTAGATATATACATACAGCGACTAATCAGGTTTCATTTTGCAATTGGCTTACTGTTTTCTTGCACATTTCAGAAATTTTTTCTTCCGTGAACCGTGTTCTGCCAAACAATCATCTATGGTTTTTACCCCATTTGTTACGGATATATTGTGGTATGCAAATATTAGCATCAATCCATATGATGATACAATAATTGACCTCTAGAGCATTTGCACATAGATTCCTCAATGTCGTTCATTAAGTTTATTCTGCAAGTAACAAATTCAAAAATATATTATTGACAAATACTGTTTTAACACATTAAATATTTTTTACAATATGAATATGTGCCTAAAATCTATTAAGAGCGCTTACCTCAACTTTCTAAACACGATCTCTCTTATACTTGCAAGAGCATTCCCTTTGATTATAGGAAGTTCTCCATCAAAACCATGTCTTTCACACTGTTTGAATCTACCGCGTTTTCTTCTTTGCAAAAGCTTGAATTATTGTTGAGAACCTGATAATTGATTTCGTTGCTATAATAATCTAGAAAGTAAAAAAAGAATCATAGCCAGAATACACATATATCTATTATGAATATTTAAGTAAAAATCAAGCTGTATTTATTAGAAATCGACAATATACACTTGTAGTTATTCGTAAGTATACTTACAGGTAACAAAAACTAAAAATTCACTTGAAAAACCTGGAAAAAAAAATTATTTTACGAATAATCAATGTAAACAAACTTCGAAAAGTGAACATTGACATGACAGTGCCTAATATGGCCGCCGCGACGTATCAACTCCAGCTGTTCATTCCGAGAAAAACTACTTATGATGACTCATCGATGCCCGCTTCCAGGCTTTCTAGTAGAGATGGTGTTGATTCATTGCACAATTTTTAAAGTTAGAAGGGTTATCCAAAAATGCATCGAAGAAGAACTACATTTCCAACATTTGTTATAAGTTTCAGTCCTTTTTTAGTAGAACTCACCAAGAATGTTTAGTAACTTCAAAATATAACACGTTTAATATAAGCAACTATCAGTCGTATTTCGTAATATTTGTGTTTGTCAAGCGAGTGAAAATTTACATTATTATCCTTCTGGAGTTTATCATTATGGCTTCAATTGTTTGTGTGCGTTAGTTGTTCATTTTTTCTCTTACCTATTTAGTTTAACACAAAAAATCAATTCCGCATTTCAGTTAATTAAACATTTCTAATGTATATTGCTCGAAGTTTTCATTTTCGAAAAAGTGGCAGTGAGAAAGTGGTATTGATTTTCTATTATTTCTTCAAATAAAGCAAGAAAAAATTTAAAAACATTTTTTTCAAAATTTCAGTTTTTTTTTAAGATTTTCAGGTACGAAAAAAATTTTCAAATCTTTCTTAATCGAATATTAATTGGTTCTCAATTGTACAATTTTGCACCAATTTAACCGACTTTGTTTATTTTATGGTTGACGAGATCCCGAGATAGTGAGGTTCGAACCTACTTTGGTGAGTTTTATCTGATTTAAATTTATGGAATTTTGACTGAAAAATGTTGTAAAAGTTTATTTATGAATATGATGAATATACATGATACTTTGTAAACTGTATCTAAAAGTACATAGCTTAGATGCTATTAATATGTCATTTTTGTATGTTTAATGGTGGTGGATAAAGTGTTCTTAGAAGCGAGTTTATAGGTATCTTTATATAATATAAACGTAGCTATATATTATATAATTATCTGTAAAATGTTAATATAAATAGACAAACAAAAATCTTTTTTGGCTTTTTCACAACTGAATAAAATAAAATAGTATGTATCGAAACATTCCGTAGACAGAGTAGTCTACATGTGTAATTTTATTATATATTTACTTCAATTCATATAAAGTTAAATTTTTTTATTCAGTTGTGAAAAAGTCAAAAAAGATTTTTGTTTGGCATTCTAAACGCAGCAAATAATCTGAACACATTTAAAAATAAATAGACACTTGAAAAAAAAGGTTTGTTTGCAAACGGGGTTTAATAGGTGTATATTTTTAAAATTTTTGTGATATTTGAGTTTTAAGAGTAGCTTTGCACTGGTATATACGAGAAGTTGAGCAAAAGCAGTATTTTTACACAAATATTGCTAAGAGCGAGAATTTGCAAAACCTGAAATTACTTTATGTACTTAATTAATAGCTTATTCGGAATAAAACAAATTGATAATTTTTGAGAATTTATTTTTTTCTACAAATATGATTTTTTTTCTATAACATTTTTATCTCTGCATTAATCAGATCATTTTAAAATACTAATTTTTTAATTGTTTTGGTTCTTCTAAGGACAAAGGAAAATGTTATCTTTCGTATGTTAATTTTACTTCAGGACCCTACTAATTATATTTTTTACATCGTATTATATCTGTTTCATGTTATATTAATAACAGTAGAGACATTTTGTTTTTTTGCTAAACTGAATTTTGTGCGAGCGATTTTTAGTCCTGGCTCCCCTTTTACTTAGTAGTAGTGAAACTCTTTTAGACAGCGTCGAATTAGTCCCAAAACCGCCGGTTACTAATCTGTATATACAGTGGTGTATTATTTAGAATGTTGTTTTAGCCTATTCTAGGGTGTTTCTACGAAATCGCCCCCCAACAAAATAGCGTATATTTAAATAGTGCTTGCAATAAAAGGGTGTTGTAAGACAATAGCGACGTGACAGACCAGCGTGCAGCGCAGAACGAAATAGTGTCATAGCATATTAGCAAATGTAAGCAGCAGCACCTGGGTTATCATCTTGAAAAACAAATACTAGATACAGGTAATTATAGATATTTTCTTATATAGGTGGATCGGTGCCAGGTTAGTTGTTAAAGCTGTCGTTAAAGCCGCATTATAGATTTTAGTTTTAACGCTGAGTAGTTTGTGTTATAAGCCATAAAACAAACGATGGCTTTAACAACTAACCTGATACAAATCTACCAGTGGTACCAATACCCTTAGTTATCAAAATATCCATAATAAACTGTATCAATCAACTTGTTTTTGAAGTTGCTAAGCGAAGGGGGCTTATGGCTCGGCGATTGTATTACGCATGATTGCCTGTGTAAAAATAGCACTGTATAATGAGTGTCCGCTTTGCCCTATTTTGTTTCCGTCGCTGTAGTGTTAAAAACGTGCTTTTGATACAGCGCTGTTTTATTAGTAGTTTTTATATTCCAAGTAACCAAATAATACATCAGGAATGTACACTTCATATGCAGGGAAACCCAACAGGAAAAACATTATTGGTTATTTGTATACAAAGTTACATATCTAAAAAAATCATTTTGACATTTGTATATAGTCCAAAGAAATCCAGAGGTAAAAAATATACTAGATTAACGCATTTTCTTAGGAAAATACCCTGACGTAAACACTCAAGTTTAAAACAATTGGATATAAATCTATATCTTAAAAGTATCTATATTCTGAAATGTCAAATCTATATCCGCTATTATAAGTTTTCTATCCTCGTCTGAAAATATTTATGAGTATGTAGTCCACCATTATGATTGTTTATATGATCTATAACTATTTTTATTGAAATTTTTGTCTCACATTTTTTTTTCGTTATTTCCTGTCCGCAACGATGTCATAAGCTGTGTTTTTCTTTGACTGCAACCTTTATTTTGTACACGTTTACAAATGAAATTTTATTCGAATATTATTTTTCTCGAAAGAACAGGAAGTGGTTTTTTTTTATTAACAGTGGTTTATATCAGGTTTTAATCATCATCAAATGAAATTATTCAGCCGTGTTTTTGTTAAGTACCCTTAATGTTATCTGTCAAAGTTACTAACAAAATTCGCAAGTCTCCAAGTAAGATGGTCCATTATTTCCGCGGCGAAAAGTTCTATAGAGAAAACACCCTCCACGTTCACATTTTCTTCTGATCTAGATCGCTCAGACTGAAACATCTCCATGGATTTACTTATTGACTTATAAAAGTAGTCGAAATTCTCAGTCGCAGATTTCATGTAGTATTCGAGACTCCAGGTTTCCCTTCGTTTATGTTTCTTTTTGTTGCCAGCTTTTTTCGTTGATGTTTCAGATTTTATGGGCAATAGATTTAAAAACGCGTCCCAAGCGTCTTGAAAAAATTGTCCGATGTTTTTGATATACGTCGATATGGAGTTGGCCGGACTGTTTTCTCCTTTCTTCTTTTTTGCTTCAAGAGACTGAAAATATAAAGAAATGTTGATGCTTATTTATGGATGGTGTGTATGTATTTTTTTTACAAACAGAGAGACATGCAATGAGAAAAATATGGAGGGAGAGGGAGTGAGATGGGGAAAGAGAGTGAAAGGAGAACAAGGAGGGAAAGAGGGGGGAAAGAGCAGACAGTCAAGATAGTGATGAGAAGGGAGGAGAGAGAGAAGGAAACCGGAGATGAGAGTCCTGCTGTCTCTGAATCAGAGATTTTAGCCACCTTACGGGAAGTTCCCCTAGGCAATATCATCACCCATTTTAGAGGAATATCTGAATGATGGTCTAGGATAAAGGATGTTCCCAGGGGATGTACAGGGTTTACGTTTATATTTTGAATGCGTCTACAAACTTTATTTTAATAAATACAAACAAGTTAAATTAAGAAGTTCTAAGCTTTTATCGGAACAGCCAATTAAAAAAACACAATCGCAAGTAAAAAAGTAGCCGTCGACTTCGCTGCTTTATAGGAAAGAGCATTTCTTAAAAACAAAAATTTTGTTCAAAGGCGCAAAGAGACTTAATAAACTGCTGCCCATAAATAGCGCATTAAGATTTTTATTATTAAAATTTTAGGCTGGATATTTCATTTGCGACACGCGATGTTGAGATGCGGTTTTTGGTGTTCGTTTGGCCGATCTGTTGGGTATGTGCTTGTACTTGCATGACTTGACTACATATGCGCATAGAAAATAGTACATACAGGGTGTTAACGTCTAAATTTTTTTGAGAAAATACAAAAAAGTTTTTCTAGTGTTTTTGGATATTTTTGTTTGTTTCCAATATACAGCGTTTTTCGAAAATGTTGACTTATTTATACAAGTGGAGGGTTAACTTAACAACCTGTATACAAAACAAATCTTTATGACCTAATTTATGATCAGTAGTTATATTATTATCATTAGAATTAAGAAGTTTGTATACAGGATGTGACAAAAGTTATCTAGAATTTACCAAAAAAGTATTCTATAGATTTTACTATAATTCGCTTTTGGAGTCAAAGAAAATAATAGCTTATTTCCCAGCTCACGACCCCTTTTACCCCCTCGAAATTTGTATTGCGGCTCAGCTGACCATTTTTACAGCAAATTTAAATTCCTTATTCTGTACTGTAACTTTTTGTATTCTTAGAATTCTTCGATATTACCGTTTAGAATTTATTTAGTAAAATGCCCATTCATACATAGTCATGGCATATGGATTATGGAAAAAATGGTAAAATTGTAACGTTAATGCATTATGACTTTAAAATTAGATAGGTATGAATGGACACTTTGCTAAATTATTTCTAAACTGCAGAAAATATCCAAAGCAATTTAAGAAACCAAAAAGTTACAGAACAGAATAAGGATAAATTCCTTATTTTTGATGTTTGATGTAAATGTGACCATGGCGTCACAGTAAAAATTTCAGGGGGGTACAACTCTCTCACGAACTTGCTGAAAAAGTTGGCTTAGTGTTTTAAATATATAGATTATGTATATATATTTTTTCTTTATTAGTAGTTTTTATATTCCAAACAATACATAAGGAATATAAATTTCATATGCAGGGTGGCCCAACAGGAAAAACTTTGGTTTGTTAGTTGTTATACCAGTTGTAGCGTATGCAAAGTTACATATCTAAAAAAATCATTTTTACATATGTATGTATATAGGACAGTCGAAAAAAGAAATCCAGGGGTAAAAATGTACTAGATTAACGCATTTTCTTTCGAAAATACCCGGACATAAACACTCAAGTTTAAACCAATTGGATATAAATCCATATTTTCTTAAAAGTATCTATATTCTGAAATGTCAAATTGATATCCGATATTATAAGCTTTCTATCCTCGTCTGAAAATATTTGTGAGTATGTAATCTACCTTTATGATCGTTTATATGATCTATAACTATTTTTATTGCCATTTTTATTATCACATTATTTGTTTTTTGTTTTTGTTCGTGATTTCCGGTCCGCAAGGATGTCATCAGTTGTTTTTTTCTTTGACTGCAACGTGTATTTTGTCCACGTTTACTGATAAGGTTAACAAGATGAAGTCTAGTCCCATTCAGTCAACGTTGGAGCAGTCTTTTGAGTCTATTAAAAACGAAAAGCATGGCCAGTCAGAATTTAACGAAGATCTGTGTAAAATGTTTTTGACCAACCTGCAAGTTAAGGCTTTTCTGCAAAAATAGTCAAAATTTAATGCCCCAGATGAATCAACATTAAGAAAAAAACGTCGTTGGAAAGGTACCGTGTTAGATGATATAAATAACGAAATTGGAGGTTACATAGCTAATTTAATGATTGAAAAACTCACAGGAGAAGAACCTAGAAAAGCTTACCTTATAGCGGTAAAAGAACTAGAAAAAACAAACAACCTTACAGTTACCCTTTTTATTCAAAACACATTAACACATTTCCTTTTGCCGAATTTAGTTCCTACAGATAAAATTCTTGTCGTACTGCGCCGTATATGATAAAGGCAGGACAGAATTTAAAATTATTTTATGAAAATTTATTTCATGTAACTTGCCTAGCTCACGGATTAAATAGGATAGCGGAAACTATTAGAGTTTCCTTCCAGTTGGTCAGTGATCTAATAGCCAATGTGAAAAAAATATTCAGAAACGCCCTATTAAGAGTGCAGCTTTACAAGGCAAATTTCCCTGGAATACCATTACTACCTGAGCCTGTGGTGACCAGATAGGGCACCTGCATTCGTGCGGCAATATTTTATGCAGATAATTTCTATGGACTATGGACTATGGAATATTTTGCAACTAGAAGAATCGTGTACAAGTCTACCTGATATACAATAGAAACATGTGTACAAAATTTGCAAACAAATACCGGGTGAGGTAGAAAAAACAGTAGAGGCGAAATTAGAAACTTCAACAGAAAAAAACACTGGTTTTAAATTTAATTCAGAAAATAAAAATTTTGTTGTTTTATTACTGCATATTTATGTATTTTCTCGCATATATCCTGTATACATTTTAAAACTGACTATGTATTGTTATAAATTGGGAAACACTTCACTATTCCTTATAAAAGGAAAGATTTATAACGAGAGAAGTTCCGGGTAAAGAAAACTTACCGATTTTTTTTATTGTTATATTTACCAAAATTCAAAATTTCAAGCTGCTCAAACTCGGTCATTTATTATCCCGTTCTCGAACGCAGGAATAAATGTATACTCTATAACGATTACAGAAGGTACTTTGTAACGGAATTTTAATGACAGCCGTTATGAACTACACTGAACAATTATTTAAAATCGCTCTTTAGAAGCTTTTGCTAGAAATCAAAAATTTAAATATAGAAATAATTGAACTGCCAATCACCACACACCAACAACTAAAAAACAAACATGTTTCAATTTCAAACTGGTCGGTGGCGCTTGGTCGTGCTCGGTAGGGCATGAATCATACAATGTGACTGTTAAGTTTAATTAGCAATTTGAAATAATGTTTACATAATTTGCTTTAATTTTGATCGGTTGTTGTCGCGTGTTGACGATCTTTCAGTGTGATTGCAGCCTTGAAGAACATAATTATGCATCCACTAAAGTTCATGAACAAGTTTGTTTTTATTTTTATTGTTATATACAGGGTGTCCCATTTTCGTAGGTTTTACGGGGTTTCCAGCTTATGAGTAGAGATAGAGAGATGCGGTTTTCGCGACACCATGCTACTTTTCGATGAAACTAAAGAGGCCGCAAACAGATTTGCCCTAACCATTTTAGTTTCCGTGCTACAGGGTGATTTTGAAAATTTGTCATTTTCGGACACCCCCTGTAACTCAGCTATCGTAAAATATATTTAAAATGTTTCAACTGGTATTTATAGATTTTTTTACGTAGAATTTAGTGGCGTACTCAGATTTTTGCTGAGAGTCATAGTTTTTGACATATTGGCATAACCTACTATTTTTTAAATGGGACACCCTATATATTATTTTTTCATCTTATTCTTCGTGTCGAGAGCTTTTCAAAAACATACCATAAGTCATATTTATTTTCATAAGTAACATGAAAAAATGCATTTTTCTTTAAACGGATTTATGGCATAGCAGATCAATCGAAATAAGAGAAGATGGCTGTGGAGCCATGGAAAAAGTTAACAAATATTTATTAACGAAATAACAAAGTAACAGCATCAGAAAAAATTAGGAAGTAGGTAAAAGGTAATAATTATAATTTCATTAAAACTACAAACATTGTTCAAATTGTAGACCATTATGTGTCCTACAAGTGTGACAAACTTTAAAAATTCTTTTTAATGCATTTTCTATTGTAAGTGACTGTCTTTGTAACTCTGCAAAAGCGTTTTCGGTGGCCATTCTTAGTTGTTCTAAGTTTTCGTATCGCCTTACATAAACCTTGTTTTCTAAATAACCCCACAAAAAGAAATCTAAAACTGAGAGGTCAGGGGATCGTGGTGGCCATCGAACAGGTCCGTGTGTTCCTATCCATCTTCCAGGAAAATGGTCGTTAAGCCAGTTTTGACTTATTCTGGCATTGTGGGCTGGAGCTCCGTCTTGCTGGAAATAAATCCTATTTAGTTGAGCCAAGGGAACATCATCCAAAATTCCTAATGCGTCTTCTAGGATTCGCACGTAACCAATCGAATTCAGATTTCCTTCATATATTTGGTAAACTATTTTTCGGTTGAAAATAAAACAGGAGACATTGAATCCAAATCTGCCCTGACGCTCCCTAGGAAAAATAACATGGTTGTTTTCTTGACTCCAAAATCGCGTGTTGTGTCTATTTAAAATCCCTGAACTAGTAAAATGTGCCTCGTCTGACCAAATAATCTTTTTTTTCAAAATCGATATCTTCTGCCTTCATATTTATAAACCGATTGCAGAACTCCAATCTGCGCTCTGCATCACCAGGATGCAGATGATGCACAAGTTTGTATTTATAGGGTTTGAATTTGTGCTTTTTCAAAATTTTCTGCACTTTGGTTTTCGGTACACCCGCCTCTTCGTCTATTTTCCTGCAAGATGTTTCAGGAGCTGTCTGAACGAGGGCTAAAACGTTGACCTCAGATTCTTCGTTGTCTTTATTGTAAGTTCGCGATCGAGGCTTGTTAAAAGATCCATATTGGCAAAGATTATTTTTAATTTTTTGAAAAATTCTTTTTTCTGGTTGTCTTCTCTCGGGATATCTAAGATAAAATAAAGCGAACCAATAAAGTCAAAATGAAGGAAGATAAAAAAGAACTAACCTGTTCAGATAAAGCTCTGCCGCCTGATCTGCATCTTCATTAGACAATATAAAACACGCGTTCATATCATATTTCTCAAAATATTCAAATTTTTGATTCTGAGCCATATTAAAAACAATAATTATAATAGACGTCAAGAAAAATTTAAACGCAATAATGCCAAAAATGACAGCAGTAATGGCTGCCTGATCATATTTTTGTTGGCGTTGCCATGGCTACCACAGCCACCTTCTCTTATTTCGATTGATCTGCTATGCCATAAATCCGTTTAAAGAAAAATGCATTTTTTCATGTTATTTATGAAAATAAATATGACTTATGGTATGTTTTTGAAAAGCTCTCGACACGAAGAATAAGATGAAAAAATAATATATAGGGTGTCCCATTTAAAAAATAGTAGGTTATGCCAATATGTCAAAAACTATGACTCTCAGCAAAAATCTGAGTACGCCACTGAATTCTACGTGAAAAAATCTATAAATACCAGTTGAAACATTTTAAATATATTTTACGATAGCTGAGTTACAGGGGGTGTCCGAAAATGACAAATTTTCAAAATCACCCTGTAGCACGGAAACTAAAATGGTTAGGGCAAATCTGTTTGCGGCCTCTTTAGTTTCATCGAAAAGTAGCACGGTGTCGCGAAAACCGCATCTCTCTATCTCTACTCATAAGCTGGAAACCCCGTAAAACCTACGAAAATGGGACACCCTGTACATCATCATTTGGTAGATGTTAAAAATTTAAATAAGAAACCTTACCTTAATTTTTGTTTAGTTAAAAAACATATTAAAATAACGGTTGACGGTTTGTTGTTTATTCTTTTTCATTACCCGGCTACGCATGCTAATGAGGGTAATGTTTTAACAGTCACGTATGTATCAGTGTATGTTTGTTTGTTTGTTACCACCTGTGGCGGCTCGTCAACTTTTCAGGGGGGTCAATACATATAAACCACAAATAGCCATATTCACTAAAGAGGTTTAAATTTTAAACCCTAGGTCTAAGTCTTAAACCCCCTTAAACCGTATTCACAAAGCAAAGTTAGACCCCCTTCAGGTCTAAATTTAGACCATCGCTAACCCGGTACTAAACACTTAAACCTGTCAGGGGTTTAAATTTTCCAATATTGCCGCATTCACTAAAAGGTTCTAAAGTCATTTTAGACCGGCAAATGTCAAATTTAGATCCAAAAGTTAGTGTTACCTTTTAGATGGGTTTAAGAAAAGTTTTAATTCATTGTTCACCTTAGTATAAATCTATCAAGTTATAAGTTAGCAAATATTTCTCTTAAAGCACGCCGGACCACCACTATTATTTAAAAGTATTTAGGTAGAATATTGCACTTGAAAATTAAAATAGAAATCAAAAGTAGATAGATAGATAATTTGTCACGAAAAATGGCATTGTGTTTTCAATGTTTTAGCGTATTTTTTTCATAGGAATTACCGATGAAATTTTTTTTCGTACACTAATTAAAAATAAAAAAGAAAAAGGTATGCAAGCAGTGGAATTCGAACTCAGGCTATCTAGGTGAGAACCAAAAACAAAACCGAAATCTTAGACAATTAGATCACCATTACTACTGATTAAAAATGTAAAAACAGATATATAGGTTACTCTATAAATGTAAATAGAAATTACAACTTTGAACATCCGGCCATGAATTTTCTCGCTTTAAAGGTGGAATGTTTGGAAATAACTTTTCAAATAAGATATTTTTTTTGACTAGAATCTCCTCTTCTTCACTTGAAAAATTTGCTATGCATGTTCGCCCGGCTTACCTATGTCATTTTCCCAAAGGCAGATACATAATCAGTATTAATTATTAATTAATCAAGTCGGCTATGGATAGTGTTTTGTTCATCGAGAGGTCTAAATATGGGTTTCAACTTAAACCTGTTGGACTAACTTTAGAACTAGTACTAACTGTTTAGTGAATACGGTTTAAATCTTAAACCTGGCCGGAGTTCAAGGAAGGTTTAATATGGGGGTCTAAATTTTAGACCCGATTTATGTTAGTGAATACGGCTCAAAGAGTCATCTGAAAAAATCAGACACACGAAACAATAAAATGCCTTTGTTACTTCGCAACCGCATGTCGAGGCACATAAATCGTACATATTTCTACGAAAATAACGATTTACTTTGTTTTTGTCTTTACCTGTTTGCTGAATTTTAAATTTCGGCAAAGGTCGACTACTGGTCTTAAATTCGAGTCGTTTCTCAAAGTTCAGCTCGCCAATATATTTGAAAACAGATTATAAAGTCTTAATATTCTAAAGCAATGTAGCTACTTTTCTTTAACACATTAATTTAAACGAAAACGAATGGATAGTGCGTCACGGCCGGCCAACGAGTTTATAAAATATATATAAAAATTTAAAAAATATAAATTATGTATTATTTTATTTATTGGTTTCTGTTTGGAAATATTTATTGGGGGGTCATTGACCATTTGACCTAATGGAGGAGCCGCCACTGGTTGCCACCTAAACGGCTAAACGTCTGGATCGATTTTCATGAGTGGAGCATCAAAAGGTTCGTTTGTATCCCGCGAGTATTCTTAGCTGTTTACTTATAAAAAAATCAAAATGGCAGTAGTAGTACACCATTTTTCCCAACATAAAAAAATTAATATTTTTATAATTCATTGTTATAGGTAACAAATTAAAGAGTTCACTGAGACGATTCTAAATATGTCTACATATGGTAATATGGTCCCAAAAATATGACGTTATTTCAGCCCTTGGTTTTAAACCTGTGTATCGGTACCTCCTAGCGCAAAAACGAGTGGTGAGGTCTGTGTGAGTCATTTTTGCTAAAAAAAATTGTTTTACATTTCTTTTTGTCCTATGTTAAGAAATTGGGAAAAATCGAGTTATAAAAAAATGCAGACATTTTTCATTTAAAATAAAGTCTGTCACTTATTCAAGGTAAGCGTTGTTGACGCGACGCGGCGACGCCAGGATAGGCTTTCAGATAGACGGACTTAAAATCACACGTGTTCAGAAATTCGCAAAATCTCAAAAACTTTTAGTTGCGGTAAAAATGGATAATGATTGATAAGGATCATGAATTGTACGGAACCAAATTTTGTAAGTTCTATTATATATATATATATATATATATATATATATATATATATATATATATATATATATATTAAATTCCGAATTTTGATTTTCAAATGCACGTAATTATAATAAAAATAATAAGTAGGTTAGAAATGTAAACATGATTCGGTTACGGTCAATGAAAAAAAGATCCTTATCTATTTAAATATGTAATCCATTTAATAATTTTACAATTGTCCATAGTTATCGGTATTACTGAATGTCTATCGATACTTATCGGATAACTATCGATAACCTATGGATATATCGATACAATGCCCATTCTTAACAACGAACCGTTTTTGAACGCTGAACTGCCAGTTAACACAAATGGGAGAAATGTGTACCCCGTAAGATGGATTTTAGAACCTCAGTGAAGTTACCCATATTGTATTTGAAGCCTTTTATGTTAATTAATGTAAATTGAATATACGCCGGAGCAACTGATCTATTGGGTTTTAGATTACATTTAGGCAATAAAAATGAAGAAAGTAAGTATGTAATTTTGAAGTCAAAAATACATCTCCTTTCAGATCAATTAAAAATATAGGGTTAACTGTTTAAAGTAGCCAAATTAATGCTCAGTTTTTACTTTGCGATTTTCATGTTGTTCATATGCTTTTAGAAAATTCTGTCTAGAAAATTCTGTCGGTTCAAATAAAACTTTAAAAGTTTTGTATTCGCCATTGTTTTTGTGACTCTTAAAATAAAGCTTGTAGACCCTGTTCAAAATATAAACAGAGACCCTAGGTACTATGTCTCTATTCAGTCCCTTCCCCCACTATATTATAAAGAATTGTCCTGCTTATTTGAAACGTGTTACATACATAAACCACCTGATAAACCGTACATTAGTATTAAATATTTTTTCCTAATTGAACAAAAAAACATACGCATTGGTACATCCTATATAGTAAGAAACAGAATATAAATTGTCTCTTTTTTTTCTTTTTAAATGCCATAAAGGTGCAGAGTCTGTATTCCGATAATATAACCTATTTTTCAACTTTGATTTGGTTGGCAGGGATTTTAGTGGTAGCACGACCAAAAAAATCTGTTATTTTTACCTTTTTAATAGCATATTAAAAAATAGTGAAGTTAGCTTCATTTAAAGTATTCCTTTAACATCGTTATAGATTTTTTCAGAATTTCGATATTTTACTACATTTTTCAACTAGAAAAGAATTCAGAAGTTTTTCGAGTTCCGTATCATAAATAAAATAATACATTTAATTATGAGAAAATGGTATAGGTATTATTGATTATTATTATAGATTATACAGTTGATTAAAGTAGGTAAACGCATAACTCACAATAGAATTACCTGAAATAATAACAAAAATATCACGAAAAATGACAACTTGAAGCACATATCTTGAATATCAATCAATCAGGAACTATTCGTAGGTATATTTTCTTAATAACACTTCGACTCTCGGCCGAGTACCTGAATAAGCACATGTGGATATTAAAACTGTGTGAAGTGAAAACAATAATTCGATTTCAACTAAACGTTAAATAAAAAAAATAATATCGGGGGAGTTTTTCCATGTGGTACTTAGTGAGTATGTCACTAAGTGAAATTTAGAAAAGTCTATCGGTATTTGTGAGCTTTTTTTTTCTTTTTTGGTGTTGGGTGTACCTATGTCTCTGAAGGGGTTTTCTACTCCACCAGTATTTTTTGTTTTCATCCGTTGTCGGTTCTTCGAGATTCAGTCGAGCCTACTTCCACTTTAGTTCCGCATCTTTTAGTAGGACGACTGTTAATTTGACGTCTAGTATTATTCATTGCTTTGATGTTTATGTCTTACTTGTTGGCATGTTTTTTAGTTAGGTGCCATCTTTCTGATCTATATGTAAGGACGGGGAGTTGTATTGGTTGTAAAGTTTACTCAGCAGTTCGGTATGTTTGATTTAACTACCCATTTTCTGAAAGATAAAAATATCCAAAAAATTTCCTCAAAATAGTCTGAAAATATATATATCCCATGAGCTGTGATAGAGGATCATAAAAAATCCTGGCGAATAAAAAAGTGGAATGAAAGAGGGATTATTTGAAACGAAAAAGTGGTCATGTAAATGTACATTGCTAATATATGACTAATAATTGGATCATTCGCCTGGTAGCTGACTAACTACAACAAAGCTTAAGCTCAGCCCATTTCAACGGATTGCGTGCTTGAACGCAACCGGGAATACGCACTACACCTCCGAGAGACATGGATGTCATGTTGTGCTTGCATCTACTGGATATTTGTATAGTCTTTTTGAAACAATTCGCGGCAAATTTTATTTTAATCCCTCCTCCTCATTTCCCCCCTTCCATCAGTATCGGCTTTTTCAAACAATATGCACGAGTTACCGTCAGGGATAAAAAGGTTAGATCTATTCGACACTTAATACCAGAAAGTCTAAACTGGAATAATTTCATGAAATTATTGCCCTTGATATATATTCAAGTATGACGCACTTTTTACCAAACTTCCTGCCTAAGGTCTTCCTCCAAAACTTTGCTCTTGGATTGCTAGTTTTTTTTCAATAGAAGTTTTTCTGTAGTGGTTAAAGGTCACTCATATGACTTTCACAAAATCGACGCAGGCGTTCTACAGGGTTCAGTGGCAACTACTCTATTGCCCCTGTACGTAAATGATCTGCTTTCTTCTACCAGTAACTCTATTTAAAGCAATGTTGATGATGCTACACTTCACTTCAACATACAATTTCCCAAACCTGTTTCCAAGTCTGAAACGGACTATAGGTATAGAGTAATAACTTTATCCTTAAACATGGATATCCATATAATCTTAGAATAGGAGTAAAGGACTTTGTCCAGTTTAACACCACAATACCCTCACCATTCAAATGAATAATCAAATTCTTGAAGCGAAACATTCTTTAGCCTAGTTGTTATCGCTGACAGCAGCTGTTAAGAATTGGGTTTCCTTTTTTGATCCCTAAAATATTTTTTTCTGCGAACTTTTATACCCTTTACATATAGCAGATCAAACCCTTTCAGCTAAGAAACTATTTTTAAAATATGATACTAAATACACTTCTCTTTGTAGAGACTGTGAACAAGAAGATGAGGTAGATATCACATTTACTTTGTGAGTTTACTGCGTCTCAGAAATCAGAGAATCAATTTTAGAAGTTCTTCTGGCATCATTAGCTGTCTTCCACTTCTGTCACCACTTCCACACCAAGTTCTGGCATGATTAGCTGTCTTTAAAAATATTCCATAATTTCAGAACCACTGGCTCATGTGTCTGTATTTGTAGACTGGGGTCCCAAGTCGGTAAAAACTTCTCATGTGAAGGCTATCTGGATAAGAGCACTGCGATTCATGTCTTTCAATCTGGATTGAGAAAATGCAGCTCAAGACAATTTATTCTGCACTAATAAAAATTATCGACTCTTTGAATTAACGTAACCACACAGTTAATGTTTGCCTAAATTTGTCGAAAGCTTTTGCCAGTGTCTCTTATGGCTATAATTAAGAAGCTAGTGCGTTATAGGATTAGGGCGATGGCTCAAAAATGTATGGTGTTCTATCTGAATTATAGAATGCAACGTGCAATTGACTAGAACGGAAACCGTTTTGCTGTAAAGTCAGACTTGCAAATTGTTAAGAAGGGACCTTGATCCTTGATCCTTCAGGGTTTCATTCTGGTTTCTCTTTTGTTTATATTCTAAAAGCTGCCATAACTAATCAGGAATCAAGTAAGTGGTATGCTGATGCCACTTCACGGACGAGAAGTCAGTTAAAATTGATATCGAGCTACGTCTCGGGTGGTTGATGAACTTCAGGGTGGTTTAAGACCAAAAATCTAGTAATTAATGTCGAAACAAATTCTTAAATGCTCATTAAAGGAACCGTTTCATAATTATTTAATGTATTACAATTGAAAAAGTTAACGTGTTTTTGCTGGGGTTCGATTCCGGACCTCTAGCTGTGACGTCTAAACCACGAAGACCATAAGCTCAACAACCAACTACGAAAATTTAGTTTATTCAATTTTCTGTTAGTTGATTTTTACGGTTTTGCAGCCTTATGTCGTCGATGCATTTGGATGATAAAGCTCCTCTGCCTTTTACACCCTCAGTTTTTAAAGTGCAACACCTTAAAAATCAACTAACATAAAATTGTATAAGTTAACTTGTGTAGTTGGTTCTTGACCTGGACATGTCCTGGATTCGAATCCCAGCGAAGATAAGTTAATTTTTTTTTATTTCAATAATAAATTTGTCTAAAATGCCAAACAAATGTTTTTTGATAGAAAATCAGTTTTACAGTGTAGAGAGTATCTTGAACGTCCGCAAATTCTTGACTTTACTATACATTTATAATATTTGTTAGATTTTAAGATATTATTTTTGTTTTAGACAGATTGTTTCTTTAAATTTGTGCCATGTATATGTCGTAGGCATAATGCAAACTTAGGCTTTTTATAATTTGCCTCGCCATTTTACAAAAAGCCGGCAAAACGCCAGCATATGATAGATCTTTCGTTATGACTACACCATTTTAGGCAAATTGATAAAATGCCGGCAAAACGAGAACACAAGAATGTATATCCCGTTATGACTGATTATTTTTAGGCATTTTATAATTTACCAAAAGCGGTGAAGTCAAAACGTGAAAATAAATCTAAAAATACTATTAAGTAAAGGCCGTTGCTGCTTCCGAATCGTCAGAAAGTCGGTTCACGTTAAATAAGAACAACGTGTGAATGCCTGCTTTTTTGACAAACTGGTACTAATCTAACGGGGGGATTCACTTAACCGAATTATAGATTTTGTTAAAAAAAATCTGAAGGAGACATAGGGTTAAATAAAATAATACAGTTACAGTAAATGTATTAAATATTTTTATTAAGGAAACATAAATAAACAGTTAACACTTGATGATATAAAAATATACCTATTAACTTCAGCACTTTTAGTACCTTCCTATCACAAGTATGAAACTACAAATTAAAATTAAAAAACAAATCCTTTGAAAATAATAAAATATGCGTATATATTGTTTATAATCGATAAACAAATACTACTGCATGTCGAACTTCCATGGTATTTGGAAGAGTCTAAACTGTTGCAAAAAAAATTAGTATACCTATTTAATATTTAGGTAAGAATGTACCTATTACTAATATGAAACTACAATTAAAAATGGAAAACAAATCCTATGAAAATTACCAAATATGCTTATATATTGTTTATGATCACACATTAATTTATTATTGCATGTCGAATTTACATTCCAAAGACGACTCATTTTTAGATTCATGTTTTGACGGCACCACTTTAGGTAAATTGTAAAATGCCTAAAAGTAATTAGTCATAACGTGATATACATTCTTATGTTCTTGTTTTGCCGGCATTTTGTCAATTTGCCTGAATTCGTGTAGACAACGAAAAATGTATTGTATGCTCGTGTTTTACCGGCTTTTTGTAAAATGCCTAGGTAGATTATAAAATGCCTAAATTTGCATTATGCCTACAACATACATACTACAAAGTTTTTAGGTACTTTTATTATGAAATAGAACAAATAAATTGCTGTTCAATTCTGTAACAACAGACTTGTTGTTTACTTGTGATAAGCGATGTTTCCAGTGCATGTGCAAGGGATTTAATAGGGCTTGTAGATGCTGGGGTTCTAATAAGTTAAATTGAAAGCTAATAACGACACCTACAACGACTACCACAGATTATAGAACATAGTAAGCAAATGGCCACTATTTGTAATTACTTCTTGTCTCTTAAGTTAGAGGGATTGAGGGCTTACTCTTCGAACAATCCATAGGATCAACGGAAATTCATTGCCTCTTGTTGAACGGTTTTTATAAATTTTCTCGGTTGCCTTTAAAGATAAACGTATATTTATAATTGGTAAGAAGAGGGGCATTTGATGTCATAGCAATATACAGGGTGTCCAATTAAAAAATATATAGGTTATATAAGTTTTTTAACTTCCTAACGATTTCTAAAATTTTTTGATACTGTCAAAAGATAATACAGGAAAAATCCTAGTCTTTTTGAATTTATTGGTATCTCATATACATGAAGCTCTAACTAGGTGTCAAAATATAAGTGAAAGCCCCTGTACGTAACGAAAATGTTTTGCCTAGACGATTTACAGTTTAACGTAAATGGTGGTTTGTGCGTAAACGGATTCTTTAAAATGAAGCCGAGATAATAACAGTACTTTGTTGGATTATGGCCAAAAAATAAAAAGGTAAATGCAACAGATGTGAAACGCACGCAGAACACCTTGCGGTTTCCGTTTATGATGATTAATGTTAATGTTTCATTCTGTTTTATTTGTTTTATCAGCAAAGAAAACTCTTCCCCACGGTTATTAATTTGCAATATGAAGCCCCTATATAGCCTTGTTGATAGATAAAGTACTTTAAGAAGTTGGATGTTTATTCCTGTTAATTTTTTGACATTGTAAATATTTATATATGAAATATTTCATATATAATAAATTTCTCCTTTCAATTCGAAAAATACGTAGTTTTGTATGTTGATCATGCAGTAGAAAATTATTAGTATCTTAATTAATGCAGTTTACATGATTTTTTCAACGTCAAATTAAAGTCTAAAATTTCTATATTAATTTTATGTATTTACTAAGTGCATTAATATACCGGGTGACACTTTAAAAACTTACAATGGCTATATCTGAAGAACCAAAAAAAATATAAAAATCCGCTGAAAACAATTTCTATAATAAGGAGGGGGAACCAAAATGATGCAATAACTAACCTGTTTTCACTCCCTCACCCCCAGTCACCCCAACTAAATAATCTTAAAGGCAACCCCCTACTTGTGAAACCTTATCTTAAAGCTCTTAAGAAATGCTTTTCAGTGGTACCCTACAAGCTAACATTTGATGTAACAATTGTCAGCTTTTGAAAAAAATCACTGAAATGTGTAAAAAATTAATTTTTCACTATTAATTTAAGAAACATTCTTATTACTATCGTAGCATTAATCTTGACACATTTTAGGCCTGTATTATTTTTTTTTATTCGTTGCTGTTGAATTTTTACCTGAAAAAAATGACATTGATAAGTCTAAAAAAGTGGTGTCTTTGTGAGAGGTTTTTATTGCTACTTTTACTTTAACAAGCGAAACGTTACTGTTATTAGAATTTTTATTTTACCAACATTTGTCTTTAGGTACGTTCTACATGATAAACAGCATTTTTTACCTGCAATAATGGTGTACAGCCTTTATTTTTTAAAAATAGAAAAATGTGTTTTATACAAAAATTGTATTTTTTCCCGTATTCTATTTTGAGAATATTCAATGAAATAATTACTCGTCGGCAAGAGTGGGGTAAACATAACCTATATTTTTTTAAATGGAACACGCTGCATATTATACGCTAAAACGAAAGACCTTTTTTTCTAATTTCAAATATATATATATATATATATATATATATATATATATATATATATATATATATATATATATATAGTTTTTTTCTTTTTGAATTTCAAATATATATATATATATAACATTTTTTATAGTGACAAAGAAAACCATAGAAACAATAGAATGATAACATTTTTTAGTTTTATAAATGTATACATTTTCTACATATCCTCCTTGATTTTCAATACATTTAATCAAGGTATTCCTCATTTTATTATTAATAGAAGCGGAAATAGAGTTCTGATAATAATTATTTAGATTAAATATTTGACCTTCTATTCTTTGTCTAACAACGTTTAAATCTGGAGGACTATTATAATAAATCCGGTTTTTTTAAAACCCCCATGAAAATGTCTAGAGGATTTAGGTCGGGACTGTTGGCTGGCCACCTTATAGTACCATGCCTACCGATCCAAATATCATAACGGTTGTTTAGATAATTTGTGACAGGCATGGTATTATGAGGTGGAGCGCCGTCTTGTTGCCAAATAAGGCGGTTATATTGGCCAATTGGTAGATCCTCCAAGAGATTTTCAATTTGGTTCTGAAGAAGATTGGCATATCGCTCCCCGTTTAAATTTCCATTCAAAAATATTGGACCAATGATTTTGTTTCGATGTATCCCACACCAAACACTCGAAGACCTACGCCCCTGAATCTTAACCGCCTGAATTTGGTGAGGGTTTTCTCTAGACCAATAATGTTTGTTCTTCCTATTAAACATTCCCGCTGTAGTGAAGGAAGACTCGTCGGTGAACAGGAAATCATTGAAAAACTCTGGATCCTGCTGCAGAAGCCTATCCATTTCCAAAGCTTACGGCAATCGGTCCCTCATGTTTTGCTAGGAAAGATTCTGGACAGGCATATATTTGAAAGGATGAAACTTGTAAAATTTTAAGGTCGAATAAATTTTGTAATCTGTTTTATTTAGTTCACCTGCCACATCCGAGATTGATCCTTCAGGATTTTTTAAAATTATAATAAACGTAGGTAGTGCTAATCCAATAGAAAAAGAGTAAGGAGTATTGCCTTGAAAAAAGAGTAGTATATTTAAATCTTCGTTTTCATCTCGCGCTACAGCCCTTTTCTTTCTTATTAAGTTTTTCCTCTCGCCTAAACTTCTTTACTGTGTATTTAATGGTGTCTATGGATGGTACCCATTGTTGAGGATATAATAATATCAGCAAGAAAGCAGCAAATATTATGTATTATTTTCAATAGTTCAAAATGAGAAACGTCAACTTTTCACGATATTAAGACGTCAAATTTATGAGCCCAAACATTTTATTGTTTCTATGGTTTTCTTTGTCGCTATAAAAAATGTTTGCAAAAAATTAATAATTTAAATTAAAATATCTCAAAAATGGCTCATCTAAATACTATAAATATATATATATATATATATATATATATATATATATATATATATATATATATATTTGAAATCAGAAAAAAAATATAGGTTATGTTTACCCCACTCTTGCCCAGGAGTAATTATTTCATTGAATATTCTTAAAATAGAATATGGGAAAAAAACTACAATTTTTGTATAAAACATTTTTTTTTATTTTTAAAAATAAAGATTACAGATAGTCACGTAAATATAATCAAAGACCCTGTACACAGCTGAACGTGTGGAAATGATTTTTATGTATGGTTTCAAAATCAATGTATGTTAAGAATAGTTCAAGTATTTAACCAGAGCCATATGGATAAAAATGTAAGTCACGTGTACATTCGTCAACTAGTAGCAAAATTTGAAGGAACTGGTTCTGTCGCAAATAAAAAAAAGGGATCAACCAAGATTACTGGACGAAGCAACGCAAATTGAAGTTCTTGGACAGTTTGCAATAAATCCTATTTTATCGACTCGTCAGGCAGCTACAGCAACAGGATAATCCCGTGAATCAATAAGGAGAGTATTCAAATTAAAGTTTCATCCCTATAAAATGCAAATCCTTCAAGACGTTGGTCACGATGACCCCGACAGATGAATTGCATTGTGAATTACTGCAGAACCTCGGCTCGTTAAAAATATTTGCTTTAGTGATAAGTGCACTTTTTATTTAAATGGGCACGTTAATAAACAAATCTATCGTTACCGGTATGACTAGAACCCACGAGTATTTAGAGGACTTACGTAATACTCCCAGAAAATTAATGTATGGACTGGTATATTGGGAGATGGATATTAGTCCGTTATTTATACAAGCAAATTTAAATGGCGAAATGTACGCTGATATGCTAGAGAGGTCTATTGAGCCTCTGATAATTCATGAATTAGAGAATCAGAGAGACGTACACGGCAATCTTTAGAAAAAAATGTATTACATTTTCAACAGTATGGAGCACCTCTTCATTATGTAGTTCCAGTTAGGCAGTGGTTAGATAATCATTAACATAATCAATGAATTGGAACAAGAGGTTCCGTTGAATGGCTTCTAAGATCCCGGATCTAACGTCGCTTGATTTTTTCCTGTGGGATCACCTAAAACCTGTTAGTTTTTAAGACGCAACCTGACTCAATAGAGCAACTCCTTGAAAGAATAATTCAAGAATGCCGGGCTATCTCCAGAGAAACATTTGCAAATGTACGTCAAGAGTTTGAGGGTCTATTCTTGTCTTGAAAACAATGGAAATCATTTTCAACATTTATTAAAATAATAATGAAAAATACAACTTTAATTTACCTAATTAAATAATGTTTTCTTTAATAAAGACTATTACGTCGAATGTAGCTTTGTAGGGTACCAATGAAAAAAAGACCTCTAGGATAAGGTATCACAAGCAGGTTGCCTTTTAAAATTTTTTAGTTGTGGTGGCTGGGATTGAGGGTGTAAGTGAATACAGGTTAGTTATTACATAATTTTGGTTCCTCCTCCCTATTATAGAAATTGTTTTCAGCGATTTTTTTATATATTTTTTTTGGTTCCGCAGATATAGCCATTTTTAAAGTGTCACCCGCTATGTTCAAATAAAATAAAAACACACGTAGTCAAAA
>JAUTXW010004204.1:0-10000 GCA_030620095.1 Kuschelorhynchus macadamiae | reverse complement strand
TAAGTTTGGAAAATAGTAAGTTTTGCTAGTTCTTAGAACAAAATTGGTTTTAAACATACATTCACCTTGATTTAATTTCAATAAAAGTACCGAAGAGTTATGAGGCAGTTACTGAATCTTCAGGGTAAAAAAAAAAAAGTTTTCGAATGTTGTTTTTAGTTTTTTTACATACGCAATACCAGATGTAGGCTAATTTTTAAAATGTGTCTGTATCTTCCATCGTTCTTTAGTTTTTTACATACGCAATACCAGATGTAGGCTAATTTTTGAACTGTGTCTGTATCTTTCTTCGTTCAGGACAAATGACACAATTTTCTTGTTCATTTGTCTACCTTTTTGGCATGTTTGTAACGGCAACCCTATCGTTGGTCTGTCACAAATCATATTTTTTTCAGGAGACATCAAAAAAATCTAGTAGCTATCAGGGTTTGTCGTTGCTTATATGGGTTGAATTATCTTTTTTTTTTTTAAAATCATAATAGTAAACTGAGAAAACCTAATTAAAAAAAAAATTCATTTCTTACAGTTTAAAACTGAGTTTTGAAAGGTTTTTAGAACTTTAAGTAGGTATTTCATACAAAAATGTTGAAAACTATGTCTGTACTTTATTCTGTATATTTATGATTTTGAGCATTCCTTAACTAGTTATCTTTTTATTTAAGTTTGAATTCATACAATACATGTGAATTCTGGCGCAGTTTAGTTTGTAAATATAATGTTTAAAGAAAATCAACTTTGTCTCTTGTTGAGGAAAAAATTAGATACTGCGAGAAGTAGAACATTTGATTATTCAGGTGTTTATTATTGACTTAAATCCAACAGGGATTGTTTGAAAACTGCAATAGCTTTGCCTCGTAACTTAATTGTATCTCTAGTTTTAAGGTTTTATGTCGCTGAAGTTCGGAATTAGAAGTCCGGTGGTAAATTAGTAAATTCTGCTTACTTTACCATAAATATTCTTAATTGACCAAAGCCGTGAAAGTTTCCGTTCTATGTTACAAAGACGTCCTTTATAAATATTGTATTTCTCTTATCCATTAGTAATTCCCTAAATCAATAATGAAAGAAAAGGATAAACTTGAAATATTGTCTTCTGAATCTGAGTACATGCAAAAAATACGTTAAGGGAATAATCTAACGGGCTAGACAAAGATTTCGAGATAGCCAGCCATCATAGATTGACTAATAATGCCTAATTAACTTTCAATTTATGGTTATAGTTGGATTTGACATTTGTTATTATTGTTACTTCAGCTTGGTCGTATTTGTGTTTATATTCAGTTTTGTGCTATAAAGTCTATTAATCAAATCTGTAAAGCGGTTATTTTAGGAAGCTATTGTTCTATTTTTTGTCGCTGGTAAGTATTTATTGCCGTTAATTAGGAAGCATTTATTAATGACGTATGGGTAAAGAACCAGCGGCCCAACTATAATTTTGATGGTATATTACTTTATTTATTTTTAATATATAATATTCCTTTCAGTTAGTGGTCGTCCGAGTCTGATTCTTTCTCCCTTTAAGCGTATTACTCAACAGTTGACCTCATTAGATCTTAAAAGTCCCGAATTAGAAGATTTTGCTACCCCATGCTTGCAGAAAACAATGGAGGATCTTTGGAGGGTGCCCAACTCCGCAGAGGATGAAAGGAATAACTTGTTGAATACTAGCGATGGTCTGAAAGCTCTTTGTTCCGACATGAAGACACCTGATGAGACCAACTTCGTCATTTTTCCTGACGTAGAAGACGGTAATCTTGAGGTAAGTGTTTGTTAATGTGTTAATGAAGAATAATATTCGCTAAATCCATTTAATAATAAAATTTATTAATATTCCCATTTACAAATATAATGCAAAAAAAGTAATTTTTGACAATTTTCATTTTCTGAAGAACCGCGTCTAGAATTGGCCTATTATGCATGCCCCTGCTAGCTGTTGACCTAATGCGTAGTAACTTTTTGCGGTTCTACTTTCAATCTCCTTCAAATTTGATGCATCTTGTGACCAAGAGTTTCGCAGTAGAAAGTTACATGCTAAACTGTCATCCGCTCTCATTTTATTCAGGTTCTCCTTGGAAGCTGTGTGTTTGGTAAAGATTCCCGTAATCATTCTCAACCGTTTCCTGCGTTAAAGCAGTTACACGAGTTAGTCTGGAGTCAGTCGTTATTTTCACATCTCTTGCTTATTCATATCTCTAGTTCAGCTTTTAATGTATTCTTTTAATTACCTCTGTTACATTTAAAATAGTCATCAACCAATTTTGCAGTTTTATGCTGTAAGCTTGTTTGTTAGATAATAATTTCATATTTAACAATTAAAGGCTAAAAGAGAAAAGGTACCTTGTATATTATTTTATAATTATTAAATAATATAAGTTTCGACTGTTTGCAAAAATTGAATAAACATCTAGAAAAAAATATATACAGTGTGTCCAAAGAAGTATGCAATAAATAGAAAACTATTTTTATTATTCATTTCTCAGAAAATCTTGTTCTTGATAAAAGTTGGTGCTTGAAGGATAAACTGTTTTGAAAGTATTAAACTTTAGGTCATATATATAGGGTATTAAACAAAAAGAGAAATTGTATTTCAAAAAATTAAACTTTTGTGACGGAAGTTTTAAAAGCCGCAGAAAATCGTAAATAAAAGTAAAGGTTTCTTATATTACTTATCGTTAAGGAAATATATAGATATTCAGTCTTAACACTGGAACCTGTAGTGGAAGATAGTTATTAGAAATAACGATAAATTAGAATTTGATAGCATTTCATTTCGTAACTCACAGGTTAGTCAATTTTCCATTTAAGTAAAGAACGTTTTAACAATGAAATGAATCGGATTAAAAATATAGTTAAAAGTAATGGATATTATGATAATTTTGTACCTAAATTAGTAAATAGACATAAGCATAAGAAAATGTTAAAAGATACCACTACTCTTCAAGCACCTGAGGCTCCCAATAAGTTCCTAGTAATCCCATATGATCCCAGATATACGAGAGGTCTAGAAAAAGTATTTAAAAACGTAGAATAGCCTACAAAACGGAGAACAGTTTGAAAAATCTCCTTGGAAACCCTAAAGACAAAGTCGACTTGAAGGAGTGGAGTGGCATCTATGCAATTAGCTGTAATGGCTGCTATCTAAAATAAGTTGGGCAGACTAAACGCTCCATAAACATTCGAATAAATAATTTTAAGTTAATTAAAAATGTATCTAATGGTAGATTATTGGATGCATTTGAGAGTATGGAAATAGTTAAATGTGGTAAGAAAGCATTAAATACAGACAGAGGGCCTATTCTCTATAGTCCCCTCTATTGCTTATTTGACAACGGTGCAGTCGGGTGCAACCAAGTCTGACCACATTTACCTATAAATAGTCTAGGTTAGGATAAGTTACTTTTGTTTATATCATCTGCTGATGATGCTAACTTGGTTAGCGCAACGCGCGTCCAGAACATAACAAGTTGTGGTGTATTGTGGTAAGAGCTCTTGTATTTTGATATATAGACATTCAATCCAAAAAAATATATATTTTTTTCAGTGTTTGACCTTAAATATCTCCTTAACTCTAAATAAATATAAATATAGAAATATTTTACTTGTTTACGATTTTTTGTGGCCCTTAAAATTGCCGTCACAATTTTTTTTTTGTAATCCACTTTTCCGTATTTTTTGAACACCCTGTATATCTGACCTAAACTTTAATACGGTCAAAACAATGTTTTCTTTAAGCGTCAACTTTTATCAAGAATAAAATCTTCTGAGAAACATCTTTGAATCTCTGGATGCATTATATATTTTTTTCCTTAGACATTATTAAATTTCCCCTTTTTAAACCAATAGTAATTGCATGGTTTCTTAAGTATTTTTAATGCATTTCTAGACCTCTTTGGATAGTGGTCAACCAGACAGCTTACCGACAAGTACCAATGGAGATTCACACAATCTGGATCCAGATACTGGTACTCGGTTATTCCTAGATACTACGGCAATGTGCAATTCTCCCTCAGCTAACTATTATAAACCAACGGACGAACCCGAACCGTGGGATATTACTCAGTTGAATATCGAGGCCAGTGTGATGTGTTTAGTCAGTAAGGTTAAGGTAAGTGTGGATATTCAGTAACTAACTTGTTTAACGAGTCGGGTCGTCCAAGGGAGATAGATGAAGATATTGTGGGTAGATTAGGGTTGGAGAAAGAGTTGTTATCCTGTTTACTTATTACTGCTATTATGTATGGGGTTTTCTATTATATTTTGCATTTCAGTTAGAGGTTAACTATTACTTTATATAGGAAAGTAGTAGGATTTTAAATTATATTATCTTTCAAGAATGTCAAAAACTTTTAAAAATCATTGTTACACTGTATATTATTATTTCATTAAATTGGTTTCCTATTATCCATTATAATATACCAGGTTTGATACCTTTATCTTTAAAGCCAACAGAAACCCAGAAACAACAACAAAAACCCTGCCATTAGATGCAATGCGTTAACGGACCATACTCTTGTAATACATAAATATGAGTAGGAATACGTTAACTCTTATGGCACGGTTTTGGTCAATTTTTTCGGTTGTCTTTAAATAAAATGGTATCAAACGTGGTATATTTATAACCAGTAAAATGAGACCCATTTAATGTAAAAATAATATTCAGGGTGTCCCTTTAAAAATATATAACTTGTGTATGTTTTCATCTTTTTAAATGAAACTTCAAAGCCAAAATATAAAAATAATGAAAATAAAAATTACAAACAACTTTTGAATTGTGTCATTATTCATATTAGTACTTACGGTATTTTAAATGTTAAAGTCAGAAATGTGCAATTGACAAAATCAAATGCGATGGAGAGCACCGTCGAGAGCCGTCTAAAAACAAGCAATTCTCAATTTCTTCTTAGGTCGGTGACGCTTGTTCGTACTCGATCGCTCGTGATTGATGTTATGTCACCGTTGATTACAATTAGCAATTTAAAGCAATGTTGACATAATTTACTTTATTTTTAGTCGGGTGTAGACAATCGAAGACGCTTGTACACGATCGATCTGTGTGACAGCAGCCTTAGAGATATGCATATTTGCTTTATGTTAAATCTAAAACAGTTTATATTAATATAAGTTTTCAAAGAATTCGTTGTCGAAATATAGGATAGTGAAAGTTTAAAAAAGTTTTTTTTATGTAACTTATATGTTAAAACCTCCATAACTAAGACTTGCTCTCTCCTTTTAAGCTATCAAATTGAGAAAAACTTTTTACCATTTTTTTGATCCCTATAAATTAAAAAGTTGTTTAATGTTGGTAATAGATATAATACATTAAAGCAAAATGAAATAGTAGCTGTAAATGTTATGTGATTATTTTTAAAATACTTTTAAATCCTAGAGAATGTAGTTTTCAGTTTCTTTGGGTTTTGGAGAAAGAAATGTTAAATATTTTTTGAATTTTGAATTTAGTTTATTAAAATTCATGTAATTCTAACAGAATAAATACATGTTGGGATATCATAATAATTCGCAACTAGGATGGGATGAGGTGTTTTACGTGTGATTTAGAACACTGATGTTTGGTAAATATATTTTTGTATTTTTTTTATATCTATGTATTTATTTATTTCCAGTTTTTATGTGGTAGATGTGGTAGCCCAGCAGTGAGATTAAAACAGCAGCCACACAATAAGAGAAAAGTGGTTTCCACCCCAAATATTGTTATTCAAAATGATGACGTCAATAAAACAATTACCAAGGTGAGTTTTTATTTATTTTAATCTCAGCAATAATATGTTTACATTATTAGTTTATTTAATATTCATTAAACTATGCAATAATCAATTTCTTGTTTTGGTTTTCCTTTTTTGTTTGTATACTTTCAAAATAAAGAGATTTATTTATTGTATTTATTTTTTAATTTTAAAAAATGTTTTCAGACAAGAGTGTAGGAAATTGCTTAGAAAAGTATTTTGGTAATTTACTTTTTTTACTCTGGCATTTTTTCACAATATAAAATTACGTTTTTCTGTTTCGCTTGTGCATGATAAGTAGAAGTCTTCTTTTGTTTCCTATAGGCTGTGGTAAGAAATGGTAACAAATTCACAGACGGTTTGGACATTACTAAAATTAATGATTGGGCAGCGGAACTCAGACCGAGCATGCGCAAGCTTAGACAGGCCATGGACGGTTTATTGAAGACAGCTCGGTTAACTCACTCTGTGTTTCGAGTTCAGGAAGACCCGAAGGCAGCTCAAAGAGTTTGTAATGTCCGGTATAGACGAGACGTTTGTTTCTCTCAAGCGGTAAGTAAAATTTAATTTTATTTTTATGAAATTTGCCCAGATTTTTAAAGAGAGAGGTATGGTAATCGTCAAAAAATCACCCTTTGAGAATTTTGCAGATGCTTGGCTTCCTAGTGGCGAAAAATGTTCTCCGACTTCCGTCGGTCTCGTTCTATGCAATGGCGGCCACACAAAATGTTTAAAAAATCATTATTAACAAACTACTTAAAGAATGGGTCTCAAATTCTGCACAAAAAGACAGTGTGATATGAGATAAACTGATAACATTTTGATGTGAAGTTATGATGGCGGAAAAAAAGGGCTCCTAATGAAATGTTACCGAAAAAACTACTCATCCAATTGATTTGAAATTTTGTACAAGAATGAAGTATGACTCAGACACAGATTATAGGTTAATCTGGGACTCGGATATAAATTTTGTGCAATTTTAGTGCGAATCTTATTTGGCAAAACCAAATGGCGGCCTAAAAAAATCTAAATATCTGGTAAAATTCCATTTTCTGGAATAAAATCTTTTTATGGAGAAAAATAATAAATTAAGCAATTTATTTTTATAGATTATGAAAAATAAATAAATAATTATAATAATAATCTAAAAATAAGTAATAATAAATAAAAAAAACCGTAAACTCGCTTTTACCCACAACACAGATAACACATTTTATGAATATAGTTGTTAGGTAATTACTTCAAAAAAAATTAAACTACTGTTTATAGAATTTGTATAAAGTTGTTATAAAATAATTGTATACATATATAAACTGTTACCTATACGTAGTGGAAATCTGTACAAGAGGCGAATTTACCTATTTTTTTGCGACTCCGAGTTAGTAATAATACTATTCTTAACATTTCATTGAACCTTCCTAATGGTTTTCAAATATATTTTAGAGTAAATTTAGCCATTAATTTTTATTCCTGTTTTTTTTATAGCTTACTTCCTTGGTTGCTGGTCTGATGACCCGTCTGTGGTGTCATAAGCCTGATCCGGCTTATGTTACGACGTTGGGGCAACTAGGGCCTTTAGCTCACTTCGAGGGTCTACTTAGTTACTATGGCAACGAGATTGACATGTGGGGCGACATGTCCGTCGCAATCGAAGACTTGCGAACGGTGCTTTTTGTTCTCGTTAGGAGTCCCAGTCCGTCTGTTGAACCTGTGCCTACCCCAAGGTGCGTTTTTTTTTTCTAATTAATAGAGTGCTTACAAAAAGGTATAAAAAAGTTGGTTCTAAATGAACCAGAGTTTACATTTCCACACAATTCTCACTTAACTGCTTTGGGCTGTGTTTTTTTGCGTTTTCGAGCAAAGCCTATATTTTATATCAAGTGAAATTTAAACCACATTGATATGAGGTATCTTTGTATATGTATAGTTGGCGCATTACCTTTCTGGAATGACGTCATTTTTGGTTATTTTTGTTTGATTTATGTTAACTGACAGTGACAAAAACATTTTGAAAAAACTCATTGTCGTTTCTTTACAACAGTCAATGCCGGTTTTGGTTATGTGTCTTTCAGAATATATTCGTCAAAATTGACATTGATTTGTTGTGATTCTTTTTAAACTTTTGCAAGATGCCGCGAAGATATAATCAGCAATCACAGCTAATAGTTTTGAATATCTTGGCTTTTTTTCAATTGGAAAAAGAGCAAGCTAAAAATGGAATCCTTCCGCAAACTGATAATATAATTGAACGAGCTTCAACGATGAATCCTTTACCTCCAGAATGTCTCAAAAGCAAAAAGAGGTAAAAACAAAAATTACAGATTACTTAAAGAACAAAATAAGAGATACGATCTACTGCATGTATGCGAAAAATGAATATGTTACAATGCAGACTTTGCTTAAAAAACTAAAAGAGATAAATGAATATTTTAATTTTTCCATCACCTCGCTAAGAAAATACGTAAAAAGTATTGGTTTTAAGTGGAAGAAATCAAATAATAGAAAATACCTGATGGATTTGCCCCACATCGTCCACAAGAGAATCAATTTCTTGAGGGAATATGTCAAAAATCAAAATCTAGGACAAGATGCTTATACCACCGTATTTATTGATGAGACTTGGATTTTTAGTAAAGGTTCGTTTAGAAACAGCTGGCAGGATAACACTATGTCTACAAGTTCTAAAAAAGCTAGTGAAGGTCATCGATATATTGTAGTTCACGCTGGATCAAAGGAAGGATTTATTAAGGGGGCCAGTTTAATATTTAAAATTGGACTAAAAAGCGGAGATTATCATGACAATATGAACAAGCAAAATTTTGAAAATTGGTTTAAAAATCAGCTGGTACCAAATCTTCCTCCAAAAAGTTTGATAGTGATGGACAACGCTAGCTATCATTCCGGCCTTTTAGAGGATATTCCTAGAAAATCATGGACAAAGCAGAGATTGATTGGATGGTTAAAAGAAAAGAACATTGACTTCCCAGAGAGGGCCATGAAGGATGAAATATGGAGCATTGTAGAAAAAAATTGTAACATTGAAAAAACATTCTACCTTGACGAATATGTGAAACCTTTGGGCCACAAAATACTAAGACTTCCTCCATACCATTGTCAATTTAATGCTATTGAAATGGTATGGTCTGAGTGTAAGAGGAAATACGACCAATACATTGCTAGTCTGAAGGGGACACCATCGGAAGTTTTGGCCATGTGGGAAAAAGCGATAAATGAAGTATCTTCAGAGCATTGGAAAACTTATGTCAGCCACACAGAAAGGGTAATCCAAGAAGCTTGGAAGACAATACAGATATGTGATGCTTCAGACATTGCGCCACTTGTAATTAGTACCGACGAAGACAGCAGTGACGATGAAGAATTTAGTTCTGATTCTGAAGACATTGAAGGGGAGTAGTTTTTATTTTTAAAGTTAGTTAGTTATACATTAATTTCTCTCTTTTAGTTTTTAAAGCAAAGTCTGCATTGTAACATATTCATTTTTAGCATACACGCAATAGATCATATCTCTTATTTTGTTCTTTAAGTAATCTGTGATTTTTGTTTTTACCTCTTTTTGTTTTTGAAACATTCTGGAGGTAAAGGATTCATCGTTCGTTATTCCCCTTTTCTTAATATTTTTTCAGTATTGTCTGTAATTGAGAATTAAAATAATTTTGATGAAAATGGGTAACTGGCGTCAATTTATTACATTGCAAACAAAGAATAAGACTAAGATGAAAGAATTTATATTAGTAAAGTCTTATTTGCAAAATAATTTTAGTTTCTGAAGTTATAATAGTTATTTTTGTATTAAGTGTGCAAAATGAGGGTTTTTTTATGGCAATGAGAGTGTTAATTTTTTGCCAGCCATTTTCGACAAGTTGCAGCGCTTTCTGTACAGTGCTGAACGCACCCCTCCTATCTACATCACTGCATACGTTTAGGTTAGGAATCATCGCTGAAATATAAATAATATAAGAAATACGTTATTTGAAACCAGCGTGACGTCATTCCAGAAAGGTAATGCGCCAACTATATCTAGGGGATATAGACTTCTCAATGCTTCTACATTACCACAATACTTATAAGCCATAAAAGCAAACAGCTGTACCAATTTAATTATTTATCTGCACTAAAAAAAAATCTGGCTGTTATAAGTAGTGTGGTTAATTCAAAAGTAAAGCAAAAAGGACACTCCTCCACTGCCAGCCCTTTGGTACTTCTTACTGAATGCGAAGAAACTGAACTTGATAGCAGCG
>JAUTXW010004203.1:0-72995 GCA_030620095.1 Kuschelorhynchus macadamiae | reverse complement strand
AGTAGCTGTCAGTAAAACAAAAGAATTTAATATATGAATACAATAGTTTATTATCTAAAATTAATCTAATAAAATTTAGATAATATAATAATTTATTAATAAAATTGCTAAAAAAAGATCTAATAACCTTAAGATTTTAACATCAGAATCTATAGTAAGCAAGACTACAAGAAAATATAAATACCATCCATTTCATGTTACATTAAACCAAGAGTTACACGCTGAAGACTTTAAAATCCGTGTTAAGTTTTGTAAACCAATGATAAGGCGAGTAGGCCATTTCCGAACTTTTTAGACAATATTATGTTTTTGGAATGAATCTCAAATTTCAAAGCAAAGGATCCTTGAACTGGCATAATGGTTTTCATAGTTATATTTTAAAAGATGCTCAAATAAGCGTTCGCCTTCACGAATACACATGTTGAACCTTTTATTATTATTTTGCCTAGTTTTAACTAGCATGTCTGGTGATATAATGGCGCATATATCCCTGATTCGTTCCTGCGTGTTCTTCCTTGCTGTAGGTGGTTGGATGTAAACATGATCTTTAATATAACCCCATAAGAAAAACTAATGGAGTTATATCGCAAGATCTGGGTGGCCATGGCCATTCGATAAATTTTGATTAAAATTAGCGTCCAAAAATTCCCGAACTTCCCGATGGTAATGAGCAGGTGTCTTGCTGCAGCCACATATCTCTTCTTTCTTCTATGCTCGAGTGGTCTGAGAAAAATGGCAGCTGATACGTTCAAAAAATCTAAATATCTATCTAAATATATTATATTGATAATATGGTTTCCAATGATTCCACACCAAACATTTAATGACCAGTGATTTTGATGTTGTACCTCTCGTACCCAGTGGGGATTTGTTATTGTATAATAATGCATATTATGCCTGTTTACAGCTCCATTGCTTCTAAATGTAGCTTCATCGGAAAGCATGATATTCGCTAAAAAGTCCGGATATGTTTCTATTCGCCTTATCATTAAGTTGCAAACGTTAACAGGCCTTTCAAAATCTTCATCGTACAACTCTTGGTGTAATTCCATATGATATGGATGATATTTATATCTTTTTGTGGTTCTGCTTAATGTAGATTGTGATGTCTCAGTTAAATTAGCAAGTTGTCGTATACTTAAACTGGGATTTTCTTCTATATGAAGTAGAATTTCCAACTCCTTATCTTGATTTGATTTTTTTATTCTTAACAAGGCTAAATAAAAATATACAGGGGTTTCTATTAAAAAAAAACTGAAATAAATTGGTTTGAAAATGTTAAAGTTGGGCATTTAAATTTGGACACCCTTCTGTCTTTTATTCCATGCTTATTTTGTGCAGAAGCAAAATATTTTATTTTTAGTGGCACAACTAGGGGTTATATTGCTAATCATAGATATGCATCAAATTTAATTTTTTTTGTTTAAAGCTAAATATTTAAGAAAATATCAATTTTAGCCATATAACATGTTATACAAAAAAGTGTTAGAATTTTATGTAAAATTTAAAAATCAAGTCAAATATAGGGTGTCCCATTTTAAAAAATACAACTTTTAGTTGCCCTACTTTTTTGGCGCACCCCGTATAATTTAAAATATCTTTAAAATGAACACGACCTACCTATATATCTCACAGCATAAACAGTTTGTTTCCAGATTGTACCTGTTCGACGTAAATTTACCTTTTCCAATCATTGACTCACCCTATACAGGGTATTTTTTTATATATTGACCCCCCTTAACATTTTTATTCGACGTTTTCGAAAAAAGTGTCTAAAATAGATGTTTAACGGTTTCAAATAAATTTTTAGGAAAACTTTTTTCACATATACAGGGTGGTTCAAAAAGTCTGGGCGGGGCCTTGCTTTCTTATTTCAAATAGGCACCCTATTTTTTTTGTTTGATTTTTGAATTTCATACGTTTTTTATGTAGTATACCCTATAACCTAACTTTGACGTATACAAGGATATTGACGTACGAAAATTACCATTTGTTGCCGATGTTCTAAAAATTATTATTAAAAATCTGGCCTGGGCTATTTGGTGATTCACCTTGATTGTTTTAATGTCAGGTAGAATTTCAATTAATGTCTTTAGAAAATGCCATATTCAGATGATGAAAAATGCGATATTCTGCGGATATTTTATAAGAATAACAAAATTGGATATGCATATCACCGCAGTTTCCGATGCGAGCGCTTCCAACACGAACAATATTTAAAAATGTTGAACTTGGATTTCCAGATAGAATGTCTATAAAAAGAAAAAAATGGATAGTAGCCGTTAATGAGGATGAAGAATTAAATATTTTGTTAATAGGCGCTTTGGTTTATAAAATAACTTATTAATATTAGTGTTATTAATTTATATATAAACTTAGAGCCGAGGTTGGAAGGGGAAGCAATGAGGATAACATAAAGACTCCATCATGTTACCAGCAGCATGGTGGCTAGCACGAGTCACATGGAATCATCCAACATGCTGAAAGTTGTGAAGGACCATTTCATGTTGGGAATGCCACCAGACCTGCTACCAAAAACTGTTAGTGCACAACAACCCTACTCAGTGATCTTCCCAGGGAGAGAGGAGTGGGATCAGAATAAATCTGATCTACTGAAAGGAGAGCTGTGCCTATTCACAGACAGCTCCAAAACCAATAAAGGTGTGGGAGCTGGAATCCATAGTGTAAGGCCGAATGTTGCTCTGTTAGTAAGCCTGGACAATAACATTTCAATATGCAAAGCAGAAGTTCATGCTATCGAATTGTGTGCTAGAATGTTGCAGGACCAACAAATAACACATAAAACCATAAAAATATTCTCGGTTAGTCAAGCGTCCCTTAAAGCACTTGAAGAGAGTCATTGTATATGCAAAACATTTTGGAACAAGGCACTTGTTGGCCTGGGGAAAGACAATGAAATCGCCGTTATCTGGATACTAGGACATGCGGGTTTGGAGAGAAATGAGTCTGCAGACTTTCTAGCAAAGAAAGGAACAGAGACAAGATTTGTGACACCTGAACTAGCATTAGGAGTAGCCCATGAAACGGCCAAGTGCGCAATTTTGAACTTGGCTGAGGAAAATCTCTGTTGGCTTGGACTGCCAGATCTGCCCCATGCAAAGGCATTTATCCGCTTTCCTATGAAGAAAAAGATAACAAAAAGTGTGTTAAATATGAACAGAATTAAGCTCAAAACAGCAATAGGCCTATACACTGGCCATTGTGGTCTAAGACATCACATGCACAGGATGGGGCTTAAAGACGAATCCGAGTGCCGCCTGTATGGAGGATTATAAGACAGCCAGCCATGTGCTGTGTGAATGCCCGGCAGCTGTCGGGTTCAGGTTCTCCATATTCGGTAGAGAAATTGCAATGATAACGTGCGCATAGTGGGCTTTACAGATGCTTATGATGAGGACAACTTGCTTACTGTTATAAAAAAATTGAACTCTGATATATTTTTTAATAATTCATATTGTCATATTGTACAAATTAGTAAAACGAAAAAAAATTCAAATATTTTTCAGGCTATACTACAGTTGGATCGCCTCACATATGATCGAATTATGAGGGTCGGCAATGTATTTGTAGGTTATGATGCGTGTACTGTTTATGATGGAGTCCAAGTTTCGAGGTGCTATAACTGCAATGAATTTAATCATTCTTCAAACAATTGCTCAAAGAACGTTTCTTGTCCGAGATGCAGCGAACAGCACTCTTTAAATGAATGTACGTCAGATATCTTAAAATGCTCTAACTGTTGTAAATTGAATCGGGAAAATAGCGACAAAACTGTAAAATCAAACCACGCTGTTTGGGATGTTAGTAAATGCTTAGCATACCAGGCCGCGTGCTCTAAACTAAGAACGAATATCCTAAGCCAATAGCAATTATCGACTATTCCCACCTATAGTTCCTTATCACAGTTGCACGTGTCTGACTGTTCTAATACTAATGCGAATGATGCCAGAAAGAATATTTCAGTCTACTATCAGAACGTAAGAGGTCTTCGTAGTAAAACGCATGAATTTTTGCAGGGCGTCATGAGTTGTGACTTTGATTTGATTGCGATAACTGAAACTTGGCTCGACTCTTCAATGTGCAGTAGTGAACTGTTTTCAAATAATTTTCAAGTCTTTCGTGCGGATAGAAATTTTGCGGCTTTGAATAAATCCAAAGGAGGAGGCGTTTTGTTGGCGGTGGATCGTTATTTTAATTGCACTATTTTAGACTTTCAAAACTATAATTTTAATTTTTCTCCTAATATAGATTTTTTAGGTATCAAGATGCGTTTTGCCCATTGTACGGTTTTTGTATTCATCCTATATATTCCACCTCCGGTTTTACAAAACGATCTTGAAAATCTGTTTGATTTTTTTGTCACTTTGAACTATATCTACGGTAAAAATATATACATTATAGGAGATTTTAACTTATTAGATTGTGAGGGTTTTTTAAGCGGAAACTCTCAACGAAATAGTAACTGCATAAATTTGTTAAAAATTTTATGGAATTCTTTAATCTCGAGCAGTATAACTTTATTAAAAATAACAAAATCAAAGGATTCTGGATCTTATTCTGACGAATAGCAACTCTAATTGTAACGTAGAGCGATCACTTGATATTCTTATCAAAGAAGATATTCACCATCCTGCTTTAGTGATTTCCTTTAAAAGACCAAAGTCAAATAATTTTAAAAACTCTATAAACTTAAATATGAATAATCTATACAATTTTCGTAAAGCTGATTTCAACTTGCTTTATAACTCATTTCTTCAGCAGGATTGGTCCTTGCTGGAAAATCAGACAATGGTGGAAAATGCCTGTAATACATTTTATAACTTAATATACTCCATATTTGACCTAGCAGTTCCCCGTTATCGCCATTCGTCAAATAGAAGATATCATCCTTGGTTCACTTCAGAAATTATTAAAAAACTAAAGATAAATTGCATAAAAAGCACAAAAAATATGGCAGCATACAGGATTTCGAAAGATTTCAGACTCTGAGATCAAAAATCGAAACTGATATAAGTATAGCGTATAAAAAATATATTCAAAAAATGGATATCAAAAAAGATCTCAAACGCTTTTGGAATTTTGTCAAAGGCCGGAGCATTCCAAACAGTATGCACTTTGATGGTCAGAATCTAGATAATCCACCAGATATTTTGAATTAATTTGCTTCATTTTTTAAGCAATCTTATTCATTTTCTAACAATATCCAAATTTCAAATAATTCATTCTCGTGTAGTGATCAAAATATAAACATTTCTACAGTTAGTGAACGGGATATTATTCGTGCTATTAAAAAACTTAGACCTAAATACACTGCCGGACCAGACCTATTCCAGCATTTTTGATACGTGACTGTCGATTTGTGTTAATAAAACCTCTTCAAATCCTATTTAACATGTGCCTTGAACATTAAGACAGATGAACAACAGACATTACCAAATATATGGAAAAAGTCGAAAGTATGTCCAGTCTTTAAGAAGGGTGATAAATCAGACATTCAAAATTATAGACCTGTTTCCATCATATGCAACTTCTCAAAAGTCTTTGAGTTCATATTGCACGACATCATTTTTCCGTTGGTGCAAAATAAAATTGTTCCTGAACAGCATGGTTTTTTTAAATATCGTTCCACAACTACCAACCTGGCCAATTTCTTATAACACAATACATTGCGGACTCGATTGAAAAGGGTCTGCAATCTGATGTAATATATTTAGACTTCTCCAAAGATCATTACAAGACAGTGACAAGTTAAAAAATTACATGACTTGTGAATTAAAATTAGTAAACTTTTCCACGTAACAGGAAATCTTAAATAGCATGGTTTTTAATTTAAATATCTTCTTCTTGTGGATCCTTGAATAGCGACCGTCTTGTTTAAAGCTTAGATATTTTACAAATTTTCTGTGTATACTTTCAATACCAGGCAATTTGGATCGGACATAACTATAGTACAGCAGCTTTATGGCTTCCACTTGGCTAGTATAACACAATACATTGATCACAGAACTCGATTTTTTCACCATTGCAGTTATAGTTAAAAATAATCGGTTCTGACTTTGTAGTAAACGACATAACCTTACATTTTCCAATATTTAGCTGGCACCAGTCAATAATATGCTGTAAATTTTATGATAGACTTAATGTTCGAACAGTTTGATTTCATCAGCGTAGAGTAAATAACCAATATCCAGAGTCACCAATGTCGTTAATAAAAATGTTAAACAGCAAGGGTCCTACGTTACAATGCTATATAGTTCTCCGATTGAGCCACATATTGTGTGCGATTTGAAAGGTTGTAAAGAGCCGAAATAGGGAATCCGAGAATCCGATATTTGAAAGTTTATTAATTCACAAGTCATGATTTAACTTGTCAAATGCTTTGGATTTTCCGCAATGTATTGTGTTATAAGGGCCAGAGTTGTGGAACGATATTTAAAAAAACCATGCTGTTCTGCACCAACGGAAAAATAATGTGCAATCGAGTTGCATATGATGGAAACAATTTTTGTAAAAGACTGGACATACTTTCGACTTTTTCCAATATTTGGTAGCAATGCACATGTTGGATTTGATTTGCTGGAAAAATATCCCGTTCACTAACTGTAGATATGTTTAGTTAAATCATTCTCCGGCCTTTGACAAAATTCCAAAAGCGAATATCCGTCTCCAATATATTTTTTATATGCTTACTTATATCAAATTTTTGACTCAGAGTCTGAAATCTTTCGAAATCCTGTATGCTGCCATATTTTTTGTGCTTTTTATGCAATTTATCTTTAGTTTTTAATTCTTAATAATTTCTGAAGTGAACCAAGGAAAACCCTATTTGACGAATGGCGATAACGGGGAACTAGGTAAAGGATATTATATTACAAATTTTCCAGCAAGGATGCTAATATCTTTTACGAAAATTGTATACATTATTCATATTTAAGTTTATAGAGTTTTTAAAATTATTTGACTTTGGTCTTTTAAAGGAAATCATTAAAGCAGGATGGTGAATATCTTCTTTGATAAGAATATCAAGTGATCTCTACGTTACAATTAGAGTTGCTATTCGTCAGAATAAGATCCAGAATCCTTTGATTTTGTTATTTTTAATAAAGTTATACTGCTCGAGATTAAAGAATTCCATAAAATTTTTAACAAATTTATGCAGTTACTATTTCGTTGAGAGTTTCCGCTTAAAAACCCTTACAATCTAATAAGTTAAAATCTCCTATAATGTATATATTTTTACCGTAGATATAGTTCAAAGTAACAAAAAAATCAAAAAGATTTTCAAGATCGTTTTGCAAAACCGGAGGCGGAATATATAGGATGAATACAAAAACCATACAATGGGCAAAAGCCATTTTGATACCTAAAAAATCTATATTAGGAGAAAAATTAAAATTATAGTTTTGAAAGTATAAAATAGTGCAATTAAAATTACGATTCACCGCCAACAAAACGCCCCCTCCTTTGGATTTATTCAAAGCCGCAAAATTTCTATCCGCACGAAAGACTTGAAAATTATTTGAAAACGGTTCACTACTGCATACTGAAGAGTCGAGCCAAGTTTCAGTTATCGCAATCAAATCAAAATCACAACTCATGACGCCCTGCAAAAGTTCGTGCGTTTTACTACGAAGACCTCCTACGTTCTGATAGTAGACTGAAATATTCTTTCTGGCATCATTCGCATTAGTATTAGAACAGTCAGACACGTGCAACTGTGATAAGAAACTATAGGTGGGAATAGTCGATAATTGCTATTGGCTTAGGATATTCGTTCTTAGTTTAAAGCACGCGGCCTGGTATGCTAAGCATTTACTAACGTCCCAAGCAGCGTCGTTTGATTTTACAGTGTTGTCGCTATTTTCGCAATTCAATTTACAACAGTTAGAGCATTTTAAGATATCTGACGTGCATTCATTTAAAGAGTGCTCTTCGCTGCATCTCAGACAAGAGACGTTCTTTGAGCAATTTTTTGAAGAATGATTAAATTAATTGCAGTTATAGCACCTCGAAACTTGGACTCCATCATAAACAGTACACGCTTCATAACCTACAAATACATTGCCGACCCTCATAATTCGATCATATGTGAGGCGATCCAACTGTAGTATAGCCTGAAAAATATTTGAATTTTTTTTCGTTTTACTAATTTGTACATTATGACAAGATGAATTATTAAAAAATATATCAGAGTTCAATTTTTTTATAACAGCAAGCAAGGTGTCCTCATCATAAGCATCTGTAAAGCCCACTATGCGCACCCTCGGATTCACTCCACGCAGCTCTTTGATGTCATAAGAGTTCGCAAGCTTTTGCTCAGCAAGTTGTTTAGCATTTTCCTCCAGACTTTTACACCCAATCAATACCTCACCATTGTTAACAGCTTTTACTTTGACAATCCTCAGCTGAGATTCCGTAGGATCAATGTTTTCTGAGATATCATGTTTAGTTTGAGAGATTGACAGCTCTTGGTCTTTTGGTCTTACTAGAATGGCCGGCTGGGTATTGTTCTTAACGATCTTAGAATAACTAACAGGTTCTTCAGAACACGCAGTTATTTGTGTTTGTCCACATTTTTCAAAAACGATCTTAACAAAATCATTCTTTAAATTTTCGAAGGAAGTTGTTAGGGTTGAAAGAGCAATTTGAATTTGCTCATTTACCATCTTTGTTACACCATCTTTATCCAGAGTAATACACTTCGTAAAATAGTCATTACATCTCCAGGATATTCCCTTAACATCCGTAAGCAAGCTGGCAACTTCGACCGATTTATGAACGCAAGCAGAATGAGATGTATTTTTACATTCACAACAACAATGATCTACTGCCGTTTGAATGGCTGGAGCGTTGTAAAGTACACTATGCTTGGTTTCGGTATAATGTTCTAAATGCATTTTTGGAAATTTATTGAAATATTGATAGAATTATATTTGTTTTAATTATGAGCAAATTTACGTAAAATTAATATTAAAACCTAAATCTAGAACGATAAACCTTACACTCTTACATGTTTGTCTTAATATTACCATATTACAATAATTTTATGTTCGTTACAACTTATTTGCAAATCTGCGATTCTATGCCGTATAGACAGCACGCGACAGTGACGGGTTAATTTCACAAATAATACTGATCTAGTTCTAGTCTTCTTTATATGAAAGGAATGCAGTTGGAAATTCAACTAGCTGAATCATAGGCCAGAAGAACAGGTAAAAGAATCTTCACAGGACGTCATTTTGTGCATGTGTAGCTGACACGTGATTTTCCTTTGTTTCGGGCTTTTAATTTGGGGTCTACCGATTTTTTAAATTTTGGATAAAGTAAGATTTTTTTTAGTTCCCTTTTTTCTACTGCTTATAGTTTCTTTACAGAATACGCAAACGGTCATTATAATGGAATTTATTGTATTTGAATTTTCTATCGTTTATCACAATACTTATGACCTTTATATTATTTGTATTTATAGAACACCTGATGCTGATGTGCAATTACTCTGCCATAACCTTCTAAGTTTGCTCGAGTCCCTTCCTGTAAAAAGCAAATTAATCTTATGTGGCGATTTCAATATTGACTTTTCCAGTGTGTGTGCTGCTCAGGAATGTCTTCAGTCCATCTTCGAGTCATTAGGAATTGCCATGCACGTCAACTCACCAACCAGAATTACTAAGACAAGTGCCAGTACTATAGATTACGTTGTGTCTTCTTTCGATCCTAGCTCTGCGTCGAATGTAATGTCTTAAGTCCAGGTTTCTCCGATCATGAAGCAATTTTCACAAAATTTTCAATTACATCCAAAGCCAAAAATTCCTCTAGGCAAGTAGGCCGTATTTTTTCGGTTAGAAATTTCATTAATTTCAAACACCTATGTCAAATAACTGACTGGGACTCTCACACTTATGATGTCGACACTGAATTTTCTCGTTTTATAAAAACTCTAACTAATATAGCTTCTGAATCTTTTCCTCTTAGGCCTATCAAAAATAAAAGAAGTAAACCCTGGTCCACTAAAGGTTTACGTATATCTTCTAAGAACATGCGGTCACTATCTCATTTAAAGAAATTTTCGGACAGTGTCTTTTTTCATAATTATGTAAAATCATACAGAAAAATTTATCATAAGACTATTAAAGCCGCCAAAGATATTTATTACAATAATAGACTTTCTAACGTCAAAAATGTAGCTAAAGAAACCTGGTCTATCGTAAATGATTTAAGAAACAAAACTCCTTTATCCAACACTATCCTTACCTCTCCTGAGGACCTAAACAATTATTTTGTAAATGTAGCCAAAGATTTGACTAAATCCGTATCTCAATCTAATGACCCAATTTCATATCTCTCTAATCATAGGGTAAACCTGCACAGTTTCTTCTTTTCACCAGTAGTTTTATCAGAACTTCGCAGTACAATTAATGATATCAAAAATAAATCTTCCTCGGGAATTGATGGGCTTACTTTAAAAATGTATTCAAGTCTGCCGGAGTGCACTCTAGAGCATCTGACTGCTGCCTTAAAACTGCAATAATCATACCTCTTCACAAAGGAGGTGTTTCAGAAGAAGCTTCGAACTATCGCCCAATTGCACTTCTCCCTACGCTATCTAAGATCATCGAAAGACTGGTTAAAAAAAGGCTTTTATCATTTCTGTCTAGATATGAAATACTTACAAAACATCAATTTGGATTTTTAAGTAACAAATGCACAAGCGATGCCATGTTTTCCCTTCTTAATAGAGTTTACTCCAGCCTAAACAACCATCACGCTACGGCAACAATTTTCTGTGATTTTTCCAAAGCTTTCGATTGTGTGAATCATAATATATTAACTAACAAGCTGCAGTACTATGGATTTAGAGGGGCTCCTCTCGATTGGTTTAAGTCGTATCTTAGCAACAGAAATCAAGTTGTGAAAGTTGACAACAGGATGTCTTCTTGTAGGCCAATGGAATATGGAAAATGGCAACCTTGTTGGCTGTCACTATAAACTGAACCAGCGGTGGCTCGTTTCTCTTTAATTTAATATATGTTCATAGAAAGCTATTTAATGTGTTTCTGCTAATTTTAAGTATCTGTCAGACGCGTAGTCAGAAATTCGGACTTGGGGGTTCAAAATCAGAAAGCGGGTGATATAGTTAGGATTGTAATCGTATAGAAATTAGGGAATACCACTAAGACTTGCAAAAAAGATTTTGACATTTAGAAATATTTTTAAACTTTGCTGCATCACAAGGTTAAGACGATGCGCAAGACAATGGACAAATACAGCCTGCGACGCTTTTTCTTTTTTTTTAAGGTCTTTTAGATGGGCAGACATCACACTTTCGCCATCGTAACATTGCTCTATTAATTTATGTTTATAGTAAAATTGATCGAAAATTTGATCCAATAGAAAATATAAATTCTCCGACGTTCTATCGGAGCTGACATTATAAATTCCAAAGAATCTCTCGACTACTGAACTTTCTGAATTAACGTATCTTAAAATTATGGAGCACTAGGAGGTTTGCGTAATATCAGTGGTGTCATCCACTTGCACAGAAAAAACTGTGTGTTCATTATTTCATTTTTCACATGATCATTTAAATAATCAGAAATGCATTCAACTATTTCGTTTTGAATAGTTTTCGAGTCACCAGTAAAAACATTTTTAATTTTTTCGTGATTTCTTGGGAACTTCTCGATATTAATAAACCTAAAAGCTTTTTAAAATTCCGCCTATTTATAGGCTCGCTGCTCTCATCACGGTCGCGAAAGACTAACTCTCGTTTTGCAAGGTACAAAACTACGTCAATTACCAAGCACATAAATAGTTTATTTAATCGGACGTTTTCGTTAAAATGTATTTTATATAGTTTAGCATTTTTTTAAAAGTGTCAGGTATAGTGCTTTGATGTTTTACAAATGTTTTAGCATTAATTCGCATTTTAAATGCCCCGCCGAGTCTTCATGTTTATGTAAAGACCTTCATATATTTAACATACCTGCAAATCCTTATTCCACACTGAATATTTATTGGAAACTAGTAAACAAGGCCAGCAAAACAATTTTTGTAATATTTGACTGCTACATAACCATTTGTAAGCCGAAAACCAGGATGACGATTAAAACTCTGATCTTGTTCCTTCCATCGATTAAATGATAAAATTAAATTTCCAACAAAATGCAAATCACATCCGTGATCGGATTCATCAATAATGTAAATTAATAAACCCGACACCAAATAAAGTTGTAACAACACCATAAATAAATATAACACAAAACAGTCAAGTAAACTGCAAAGGAACTAACCGGTTGCAGCGAAATACGCGAAAATAAAAGTAAACAACCACCCCAAACTGAACGACACGTGGGTGTAGTGTACTGCGTTAGCAATTCACCGAGAGCGTTGTATGGTGCTGGTTAACATTAATCTTCCATGCGGTCGAAGTCATCGCGAACGCGTTGTCATGGCAACGTAGTAGTAAAATCGTAAACTAAACATAGCACCTCCAGCAAAGTCGAAGCGGTTTGCGCCACTGTTATAGCTGTTATAATAAAGTTCGATTGAAAGATTTAAAAAGACATGCCGCCAACATTCAAGTAAAATATTTATTCGAGATGTACAGGGTGTTCGAATTTGGTTGCAAAAGCAGGGTATCTCGCTTATTTTTAAAGATAGAACCTTGCGGTTTTCACGAACCTGAGCTAATTTTTTGTGAAACTCATGAAACCTTAAACAAAATTTTCATAGCCCTCTTCGTTTATGAGATACAGGGCGAAATAGAAAATTTTGCATTTTGGGATCCCCCTTCGTATCTCGGTATTTAACTTAACGCAAAGGGAAAAATTGCTGCTTATGCAGTTTTTTACGCTGGCGTAGTCATATTTTTCATTTGAGTTGTTATTTTTTAGATATGACCCAAAGTTGTGTTTTTTTAAGTGGGACACCCTGTATATTTGTCCAGAAATTGATTTGTCCTTTTAAAAGATTCTCAAAAATATATAATAGTATGGGTCTATTTTAATAAACAACATCAAAAATCCTAATTTTTATAATTATCATCCCAAATTTTACAGTAGGCCATGCACACCGATGCCGTTTTCTTTTGTTTTCTTGGAAACAAATGACATTTCCCAATTTTGTACGCGTATATAAAATATAGCGCTAGTTTTTTGTATTTATTTATTGTGTAAAAATATATTTGTATTATTATGGAAGAAAACCAAACTTTCGAACATTACGAAAAGTACGATATGTTAGCTTGTTTTATATTAAGTAATGAAAATGTTGAAGTGGCTTCTGAGATGTATTTTAACAGGTAAACAGTTAATTTTTAGGTATGTTGAAATACTATTGCTTAATTTTTATTTAGATATCCAGAAAGGAGGCAACCTAATATATTCACTTTTTATCGGATAAAAAAGAATTTACTTAATCACGGATCATTTATCAAACCTCGTACGAAAACATATAATAAAGAAAATCGGGAGGCTGAGGAAATTACGGTTTTGGCTAACGCAGAAGCTTACCCTACAAACTCTTGTAGGGCCAGTGAAAATAGGGATTCCAAAAACTAGAGTTCAAGAAATTCTAAAAAAGCACAAATACCACCCATACAAATTTTGGTTCCTGCAGCACTTACAGCCAGGGGATGCAGAGCGTCGGGTAGTCTTCTGCAATTTGTTTCGAGAAAGATGCGATATAGTTAGAGATTTTGAAAGGAAGGTTATATGGTCAGACGAAGCACATTTCAGTAATTCTGGTATACTCAATAGGCACAATAGTAGATTCTGGTCCCAGGAAAATCAACACCAAATATTTCCCAGAAGAGAGCAGGCCAGGTTTGGTCTAAATGTGTCCTGCTTCATATTAGGAACCCATACAATTTTATATATTTGAGGGAAATCTAACAGCCAATCGCAACAGGACGGTGCTCCTGCACACAATTCTGAAATGACGAGATTATTTCTAGACAATAATTTTACCAATCAATGGATCGGAACAAATGGATCTATAAGTTGGCCCCCTAGGTCCCTAGATTTGTCGATTTTAGAATTCTTTCTATGGGGATATCTGGAAAATAGAATAGACCACTATCATAATGTCCAAGATTTAGGAAATACAATAAGAGAAAATTTTCGCTATTTACAAAATCATCCCGTTATTTTGCTTAATTCCCTAAAACGAATACGAAAATTGTGCGAAGCATGCATAGAACAAAATGGAAATCAGTTTGAACAGTTCTTTTGATTTCCTTGGTTACTGTAGTTCTTATACGACAGTTGATTTTTGCTGAAAGGCTTGTTACATAATAATTTATTACTGTTTTGTTCTTGTGTTACATAAATCTAGGTAGGTGGTACTTTTTTGGTGCCAAATTATCAATACATATTTTGAAAAATAGATTTAATTACATACTTATTTTGATTTATTGTTAGGATGTAGATATTGTTAACGACTTTAAATAAAAGGCAGCATTTTTTTGCATGGCCTACTGCAAAATTTGGGATGATAATTATAAAAATTAGGATTTTTGTTGTTGTTTATTAAAATAGACCCATACTATTATATATTTTTGAGAAGCTTTTTAAAGGACAAATCAACTTCTGGACAAATATACAGTGTGTCCCATTTAAAAAAACAAAACTTTGGGTCATATCTAAAAAATAACAACTCAAATGAAAAATATGACTACGCCACTGGATCCAGCGTAAAAAACTGCATAAGCAGCAATTTTTCCCTTTGCGTTAAGTTAAAGGATAACCGAGATACGAGGGGGGTCCCAAAATGCAAAATTTTCTATTTCGCCCTGTATCTCATAAACGAAGAAGGCTACGAAAATTCTGTTTACGGCTTCATGAGTTTCACAAAAAATTAGCTCAGGTTCGTGAAAACCGCAAGGTTCTATCTTTAAAAATAAGCGAGCTTTTGCAAGCAAATCCGGATACCCGGTACAGTTTATTTTTTGCCAATTCGATGGGTTTATAAATGACCTTTTTGAGAGACATGCGCTTTTAAGACCGTCATAGTGACGAAACCCAAAGCTTCTTGGCTCCCTGAGGACATACGTGTCTTAATGAAAGATCGAGATAATGCTTTGGGTAGACATGAGTATATAAACTCTATTGGGGAGTGGGCACATTATAAAGCACTGCGAAATTCCACACTGGCTGCAGTTCGTAGGTGTAAAAGAAATTTTATTGGTGGTGGTGCGGGTGATCCTAGGAATTCGTGGAGAATACTGAGCAATTTAAATATTAGACATTTTAATAAGTGCACCATACCCCATCACCTCCGTGATGTCAATTAATAAACGAATATTTATCTTCCAAATTTAGGGGAGAGGTTTGTCAGGAAATGGTGCAAAAGTATGAAAATGCAGCCCAGTTTTGCTATAATACTTTTTATTTTCAGCATTCCACTGTTGAAGAGATAATAGCAGCCATCCACGGTATTAAGTCTAACGCATTTAGATGTGATGGTATATCACCTACAATGTTGCAGTATTGTGCGCCATTTATTTATCCTTACCTCATCAATCGTATTTGGAACGCTGTCGTTTAAGTCGTTTTCCCAGTACTTGGAAAATATCTGTACTGCAGCCTTTACAAAAGAACAGATACCCTGACAGTTATATCTAAGATACTTGAAAAAATTATGTATAACCAAATCAGTACATATGCATACGATAATTAAAATTATTGCGAATAGCCAGTGTGGTTTTTGAAAAAATTATAGTAGAGCTACTGCTCTCTTGGGTATACTGGATGCAGTATGTCATCTTATTTTGTTGGTCGATCGCCGAGGGTGGTATTGGGGATCGAAGTATCTTCATTAACTAGTTTTGTTTGTAGTGTTACAGGGATCTACTCTTGGCTCATTATTATTTACAGGACAGACATCCTGAATCAAATAGAGCAAATCCAAAAAAATCACTTGGTGTCTTTTTTGGAGGACAACATGTATTAAATATTCAAAATATTATTCAAATAAAGATTGAGGAGGAGGCTGTATCTGTAAGAAAGGTTGTTAAATCCTTAGGAATCTTACTAACGTATGTGTAGTGTAAAATTCTTGAAACAAATTAAATTCAAACTTTTGTTGCCGTTTTCTTTGTTCATTGCGTAAATATGATCATATATTTAGTACAATCTTGGATCTGGGATGATTAAATATGAGAAACAGAATAAAAATGTACTTTGCTATATTTGTGCATAAGATAGTGCGGTTGGGTCCTCGTACCTTCCTTTATGAAAAGTTGGTTCCCAGACGCAGCATGCAAAGGGATACCCTTTTTAAAAATTTGTATAGCATTCTAAAACATTCGACTGCCTTATTCAGAGGCCGCGCATATGTATAATAAGCTAACTAATGAGCTAAAAATGTTGACTCCAGACGCTTTAAATGAAATTTAAAGCATTGTCCCAGTAACTGAGTTTCATCTTATGTATGTTTGTTTATCTTTTTTCTTTTTTGTTCTATTTAATAATATTTATGTCTGTATTGACTTTTTTGTTGTACTCACTTGTAAAGTGCGGGACACGAAAGAAAACTGAGCGGAGTCAATCGGTTTAGGAAGGTCGGCCAAGAAATCTCTTTAAAACAGTGGTGTCCCGTCGTTTTTTAAATAATATGGCACTCCTTTTTGACTATACGCACTTCAGATAATTAAAAAATGTAACTATGCTTATTGAACCTTTCTTCTTCTTGATCGATTTACCTATAAATATATTTTTCTGTCATTAACGGTTCCCGGGCTACTACCTACGTCTACTATTATTGGACCACCCAGTATAGTGATAAATGATTTACAACTCCAGATTTTACAAGGGCAGCCAGCATAAGATCCAGTGAACGAGATTTATCAAAATTTTAATTTATGCAGTTCGACTTTGGGCTACTCAGGTATGCCAAAAGTGGCCGTATGTCTCCGTTTGTCATATTATTTTATACAGAAGCCGTCATTATGAAGTACTATAAAGGGCGTTTCCTAATTGCGTGTTGATGTTAAAGGGAGTGTTTTTATGTCCTAAAAGTCTTAACTTTTGAGATACAGGATGGTAAAGTTTAAAAAGAAAACATTTTTTTTCATCCCAATTCTGATGCTATTGTAGATAACTGCATGCAATTTGATACACGTCTTCTATGCATTAAGGAGCATACGGATTTACCCAGGTTAATTATATATGCACGCCACTGGTAGAAATTTCAAAAATTGATTGCTAATAAAAAATGCCCTTTTATGCATAAAGGACGTGTATCAAATTTCACACAGTTATTTATCTATAATAGCATCAGAATTAGGATTTAAAAAAAGTGTTGTTTTAAAACCCTGTATCTCCAAAGTTAAGACTTTTAGGTTCATATTAAATTTTTCCTTAAAAAGGTCCAAGAATCACCCCCCTTTAACATTAGCACGCAATTAGGAAACGCCCTGTATAGTACTTCACAATGACGCCCCCTGTACAAAGTAATATGACAGACGGAAACAAACGGTCACTTTTGGCATACTCGAATAGCCCAAAGTCGAACTGCATAAGTTAAAATCAAAATTTTAGCCCTGTTCAATGGAATTACTGCTGGCTCCCATACTATAACTACATTGATGTGTTAATTTTGGAAAAATATGAGTTCTGTAGTTTTTCAAATATTAATTGCAATATTAGATATTTTTTGACACCCGGTATTGAACAGAAAATTAATTATTTTGAAGCAGTTTATTGACAGCTACTTTATGAACAATTTTACAAAATATATGAAAAAAAACTAACATTTTTGAGGTTGACGGCTGTGATTCTAATGGTTCGATTCCTTCTAAATCGTTGTCTTCCTCTGAAAATGATGAGGTTTCGTCGTTGGTACTTGAAGATCCCAGTGTGATAACTAAATCATCAATAACCGTTTAAATTTTGCCATCTACTTCCCGGTATTTATCTTCAATAGAACGAACATGTTTAACATACGATTTCTAATTTTCAGCCGATATTGCGTCAATCGATTCTAATGTTATTTTATTTAAATCTTTAATTAAAAGTTCACCGGTGTTGCGCCCTCGAATATATTTTTTTAGTCCTGCCCATGCAAGTTCAATAGGGTTGAGGTTGCACATGTATGGAGGCAGCCTTAAAGGTGTGTGACCGAGGTTACGTAAAAGACCGTCAATTTTATACTTTTTTTCTCTAGGCTTTTTGGCTGATATTACTTCATATAATTGGTATTTTCACGACTGATTTGGGAGGAATGTTGGGTAGAAGCTTCTTGAGCAACCACTTTTCAAAATTATCTCTATTCATCTGTCCATGATAGTCTCCAGTTGTTAGTCCCGAGCGAAAAACTAAAGCAGCACCTGAAACAAATCCAGCTTCTGAACCAGCATGAACTATAATAAAGCGACTACTAGAGCGGATTCCCTGAACAACACCTGTAACACGTTCACTTTGCCAGCATTTGTTCACTGTCATATCATTATCAACCCAGGTTTCGTCTAGATACACAATATTGCGTCCTTCTTGCCTATATTGCCTTACAGTTGATAGATATTTCACCCGCCAGTGAAAAATAATTGGTCTCTCAATGAGCAATTTTCGTTTATTTTGGCACTTGCGCCAAACAAAACCATTTGATCGTAAAAGCCGATTTAAGGTTTTATACCCGTACGGAAAATCTATTTTGTTCTTTACAGCACGAAGTAGGGGTTTGCAGGTCGGAACCTTCGTCAAGTTTATATAAAAATCCTCTATTGTTCGTCTAATTTCTTGAAAATCACCATCGTCAATTTTATCTTTGTATGATAATCGGGGTTTTTTTATTAGGAGATTTTAAATGTGAAGTAGAACATGAGCGATCATTATGTTTTCTTTGAATTTTTCTTACACTACTTTCCGAAACACTAATGTAAAATGCAGCGCGTTCTGTTCGATTTTGAATTGGAATAGTCAAACTATTATTTTCAGCTTCTCTCTCTATAACGCTTGCAATAACTTCACGTGCCCCGCTTCGAATTGTTTTTCCTCTTTGGTCGCCATCGTTACTTCGAAATAATAATTCAAATTCAACCCAACGCATTTACATAGAAATGAAAACAACTGCTCGAAATGTATAGGCGACACTGGAAATACCTAGAACCTTCTAGCGCCAAGTGCATAGAGGCTCTAAGCACATCCCAATTACAAGTGGACCAGTGCGAAATTTAGTAGATCCCCGATTAATTTTTCATACCGCTCAGCTGGCGCACTTTATAGGTGAAGCGGCAAACTATTACAACAAATAAAATAACATAAAATTTATTTGTGTACACAAATTTTACTTTTCCGCTTGCCTAAGACTATGAACCTTTATTTTAAAGACCGCCCAGACTTCTCTCATGTCCCGCACTTTCATATCTCTGGAGGCATACTTCAAAATATTACACTTTTAGTTTGGTTGAATTAGTTATTAGGTAATTATTTTGTCTTTTATTATTATAATTATTTTATTTTAGATTATAATTTTTGTTTGCGGTTGGAAGTAAGAATATCTGCTGTAGCTAAATCTTGCCGTGAATAAATTGTTTCTCATATTTTCTTTATACTTTTAATATTTTCATAAATGAATTGTATCTCTTTTTTTCCTGATTGCCGTCTTTGTTTGTTAATAAAAGAAGATTATTATTATTATTATTGCCCTTTGAAACTGTATATATATTTTACCGCACGCCCTGCCGGATCGGCACGGAACGACCTTAATTAGGATTTATTCATACACACATCCACGCCTTCCTGGGTCATAAATCAGTAAATTCTTATTAAACTTTAGATACAAGATAAAACTCCTGCTATAAAAACAAAGTAATCGGACTCTTCGGCAGGGAAACGGAGCGAAGTTTTGAATAATTCGCCGCAGCTCGCAACATCCATCAAGTTGAGTATCTCTTTATTAAACAAAAATGCACTTCAACGTCCGGGATTCGTAATTTTCCAGGTGAAAAATATCGCGGACTGCGATGAGATTCGGGAGACGCGGTTTCCAGTTTTCTGGCTATTCGGAATGGTTCTCGGATGCATGCATTCGATCAAGAGAATCCGTTTAATTTATATGCCCCAAAAGGCGCTCAACGCGGTAGTTTATAAAAGGATAATTGACTTTGATGTGTGCCTTTCTACACTGTGAAAACTTATCGGCGGTTTTGCGTATATATGTTATAAAAATGAGAAAAAAAGTATATTTGTATTCTATTTTTAACAGTACAAGCTATTACAGTATAACTTTAAAATAACAAAAATAAATTAGGAAATAGAATATATAAAACTTACTATATATAAATATTTGTATCTAAATCTGCATCGGAAGGAAATCATTAGTGTTCTCATCTTGTGCAATGAAAAGATCAGACAGTAAGTCTAATTTGGCATGGTCTTAACCAAGAAACATGGTTTTTATTCATGATTAAAAGGCACTGGTTTGATAAAAATTTTGTGAACTGGTATCCCCTTTTAATTATGATTATTTTTATATTTAAATTTAGCTTAGGCTAAGAATAAGAAAGAAGTCTTAAACAAAACCAACGTAAACATTCAAAATTATATTTAGTCATTTGAAATTCGTATTGTGCTGCATCTCTAATTGCTGGTAGAATTTGGTTTTCTAGCGTATCTAAATATCTTTCACCAGTTAAATGCTGATAAAAAATGAACCTATAAGTTGATTACCTGAAAATACAAGGTTATGTATAAAGCTATTAAACCAGCTAATATGAAAATCTATTTTACCGTAAATGCCACATCAAACGTTCATGCCAAATCGAGTTTGCAACCTACGCTGTGCCAATAATCTAGGATTCTCTGTTGCCCAATGGCGACGATTGTGTTTGTTAAAGATTGCACAGTTACACAATTCATTTTAATTTGTTTATTTTTATTTTTTATTATTATTATTATTTATTATTATATTTTTTTTTAAATTTATATTTTCCTGGCATTTGTTAATGTACCAGTTACAAAAGGTAAGTCTGCTTAGAAAATCTCCTTCAATGAGCCCTTGCACAATGGTCGGCTTGAATGGGTGGTACTTATTTTTCTTTAAAATCTTTCGTTTTTAAATTACCGATAAAATTCTGTAAAACTTTGCCCATTTAATCATTTTTGTATCCTTTATAGTCTCCGAGATATATATATATATATATATATATATATATATATATATATATATATATATATATATATATATATATATATATATATATATATATACGAACGAAATAACTCACGGTAAGGATTACTTCTTCACCATTTTTGGTCGATTCTCGACAAAATGGTGAAAGAGTAATCTTACCGAGAGTCATTTCGTTTGTATAACTTTTTACGACCAACAACCGCACAGAAATTGAAATTTCTGTTTCTCTTCTATATATATATATACAGGGTGGCCCATCGAAAACGTACCGCAAGGCATAACGGCCAGGGTAATTTTTTTTTCAAAAAATCCAAAAACACGTAAATTTTGTTTGTGAGGGGGACAACTTTTGCCCTTAAAATGATCGCAAAATTTTCAACCCTCTAAGCGGGGGTGTCATCCCCCAAACTTTTTCAAATGGGAAGAGGGGTCAAGTGGTACCGCAATGAAAAGGGCTTTCTATTCTCTATACATTCCCGCTTTGGTTTTGAAAATCGGTCAAGTCATTTAGAAAATATGAAGGATTGAAATTTGAAAAATACATTTTTCAAAAAACGCATAAATTGAATTAAATAAAAAAAACTTACCGTATTAATGAAGCAAATGCTGAAAATGTTGCCCGTCGACCTCCATACAGTAATACAAATTAGCTTCAAATCGTTCTCGAACATTCTGAAGAACTTGAGGGGTCACTTCGCGACAAACGTCAATAATTCGTGTTCGCAGATCTTCTACTGAGGCAAGTGGAGTGCTATACACTTTACTTTTTATGTGTCCCCATAGAAAAAAGTCTAAAGGAGTCAAGTCGGGTGACCGGGGAGGCCACTCAATGGCACCCCTTCGTCCTATCCACCGCCCGGGAAAGTTAGTGTTTAAATAATTACGCACATTTTGAGAGTAATGTGGAGGTGCACCGTCTTGTTGAAATATCAGTTCCGCTTCAACGTATCCAGGATTATTTTCGATGATGTCAGTTAGGGCTGGGTCGATGGTATTTTCCAGTAAATCTAAGTACATATCACCTGTTAGAGTTCCAGGAAGAAAAAAAGGACCCACAATAGAATTTCCAAAAATACCAGCCCACACGTTCAATTTCTGAGGATGTTGTGTGTGCACCTCGTGAAATACCCTGGGGTTGTTCTCAGCCCAGTACCGACAGTTATGCCGATTAACTACACCGTTCAAAAAGAAAGTGCACTCACCCGAAAAAAACACATTGAATAGAAAATTATTATTATTGGCCACTCGTTCACTAATAGTTTCACAAAATTGCAAGCGGCGATCAAAATCGTCTTCGTTGAGTTCTTGTTCCAACTGAATTTTATACGGGTGGAAATGGTGTTTTTTCAATATTCTTTGGACACTTGTACGATTCACGCCGGTCTCATTGGCTAATTTTCTTGTACTCAGCGTACTATCCATGGCAACTTGGCCCAATACAAAGACCTCCATAGCTTCATTTACTACAGGATTTTCCATCTGCCTCTTTTTATTCATAAGGGATCCAGTTTCGCGAAATTTTGCTACTAACTCGCGAACAATTTTGCCGGAAAGGTGTTTTTCAGGATGTCGTTCATTAAATATCTGCGCAACCCGATTGCCACATTCATTATTTTTAAAATAAAGTTCGATTATTTCCATTTTTTCTGCAAGTGAGTACACCATAATTATTGATAAAAAATTTAATGATATTGAGAAATTTAAACGCACAATTACAGAACAGCTATATATATATATATCGTTGTGGCATATCAAATCACTAAAATCAGCAGTAAACATCTAAAATAACAGGACAAAAATAGCGAATTGGTCGAAGGAATTTATCCTTATCATTTACTCTGATAATTTGTAAATAAACATTTTAAATTTCAATCCTTCATATTTTCTAAATGACTTGACCGATTTTCAAAACCAAAGCGGGAATGTATAGAGAATAGAAAGCCCTTTTCATTGCGGTACCACTTGACCCCTCTTCCCATTTGAAAAAGTTTGGGGGATGACACCCCCGCTTAGAGGGTTGAAAATTTTGCGATCATTTTAAGGGCAAAAATTGTCCCCCTCACAAACAAAATTGACGTGTTTTTGGATTTTTTGAAAAAAAAATTACCCTGGCCGTTATGCCTTGCGGTACGTTTTCGATGGGCCACCCTATATATATATATATATATATATATGTTACTAAATAACTATGCCCTGTCCAACTAAATTGGGTCAAACTTCACTATTCCTAGTTCACAAATTATTAAATATGTGTTACTTATTGTATTATTGTAGAGGTATTGGAAATTAAGTCTAAAAATATCATCTCAAGTCTGACTTGTTGCGACAGGAATTTTTTAACTACCGGGAAGTTTATTATCTGCATTGCTTATTCGAAATTGATAAATATATTGACATTATAAATGTTAGATATAAATGGTTTGTTAAGTTAGAAGGAAAGGGAAATTTAGATTGCATGCATAGATAAGAAATGGTATAGTCAAAAACAGTGTTATCGTGCGGGTCATACGATTTATCAAAGACAAACTTTTTAATTTTGTTTTTTTTTATTACGTGTAATCATATCCTCCGCATAAAATCCGAAAGATGAATTAGATAGACCTATGATATTTTCATATGAAAAAAGAGGATAAACATATAAATTCCAGCAGTTGCAAAAATCTTTGAGCGATGTCACTTCAAAGTCAGATTGACAAATCAGTGACAAAATGAGTAATAGAAAACAATTTTCGGGTTTTTTTGCAACCACAAGCGAAAAAAATGGTAATAAATCTAATAAAATATTACGAAAATGAAAAGTCACCGGCCAATATCCAGGAGACAGTAGCAAAAGCTCTGGGAATCAGTATAAGGACTGTGCAGAAAATTGTGCATGAAAAAATTGTTGTCAAAATTAATAAAAATGTTGGGTTTTCGACATAAAAAGGACTGTAATCGAGGATTTTTATGCGAGTTGCCACATATAGCAAGTCAGCGTTTCCAGTTTTTAAAGAAATACAGGGAAAATGTTAATTCAAAATTTAGAAAAAGTGGAATTTTTGGACAAGACTTGGATATTTTCTAATGGAAGTGGTTCGAAATCTTGGCAGGAAGAGTCTGTAAAGAGTGTCAAGAGAAAAAAGGGATGTGGGACGGGAAAATGGTTCATTATTTTGCATGCAGGTTCTTCAACAGGATTTCTCCCAGGTGCGAGTTTACTGTTTTCTTCAATATCAAACAGTATACACCTGATTCCAAATTTAGATGCTCCATCTTTAATCATTCTGGACAATGCATCTTATCTTTCAAGAATCTTAAATAAACAACCTAATTCATCCTGGAAGAAAAGTGATATTTATGACTGGTTAATAAAACAAAAACAAAATCCTTTACTCAATATGCTGAAACTTGAACTTCTTTTAATGGCAAAATCTATTAAAAAACCAACAATATATGCCCCGTAGATGAAATATTACGGGAAAATGGACATGAGGTTTTACGACTGCCGCCATACCATTGCCAGTTTAACGCAATAAAATTAATATGGGCTGGGGCAAAATCATATTACGAAAAACACGTGAACGATGGTCTTAGATCAGAGGAAGTGCAAATTGTTTGGCAAGATTCATTAAATTATATTACGCCGGAGTAGTGGAAGAAATCTGTGGAACATACGGAGAAATTAATATAGGATTGGTGGAATCGAGAACGAGTTCTAGATGTCGAAATAGCACCAATGATCATTGCGCCATTTGAGGACGACTCAGAAGATGAGGACTTTTTAAGTGATGATGATATTTTTTAATCTATAATATTAAAAAGTTTTTGAAGGATTATATTAGTCTTTGACGTATATAAATCATAAATTGACTTGTTGCGACAGGAATTTTTTAACTACCGGGAAGTTTATTATCTGCATTGCTTATTCGAAATTGATAAATATATTGACATTATACATGTTAGATATAAATGGTTTGTTAAGTTAGAAGGAAAGGGAAATTTAGATTGCATGCATAGATAAGAAATGGTATAGTCAAAAGCAGTGTTATCGTGCGGGTCATACGATTTATCAACGACAAACTTTTTAATTTTGTTTTTTTTTATTACGTGTAATCGTATCCTCCGCATAAAATCCGAAAGATGAATTAGATAGACCTATGATATTTTCATATGAAAAAAGAGGATAAACATATAAATTCCAGCAGTTGCAAAAATCTTTGAGCGATGTCACTTCAAAGTCAGATTGACAAATCAGTGACAAAATGAGTAATAGAAAACAATTTTCGGGTTTTTTGCAACCACAAGCGAAAAAAATGGTAATAAATCTAATAAAATACTACGAAAATGAAAATTCACCGGCCAATATCCAGGAGACAGTAGCAAAAGCTCTGGGAATCGGTATAAGGACTGTGCAGAAAATTGTGCATGAAAAAATTGTTGTCAAAATTAATAAAAATGTTGGGTTTTCGACATAAAAAGGACTGTAATCGAGGATTTTTATGCGAATTGCCACATATAGCATGTCAGCGTTTCCAGTTTTTAAAGAAATACAGGGAAAATGTTAATTCAAAATTTAGAAAAAGTGGAATTTTTGGACAAGACTTGGATATTTTCTAGTGGAAGTGGTTCGAAATCTTAGCAGGAAGAGTCTGTGAAAAGTATTAAGTGAAAAAAGGGATGTGAGACGGGAAAACGGTTCATTATTTTGAATGCAGGTTCTTCAACAGGATTTCTCCCAAGTGCGAGTTTACTGTTTTCTTCAATATCCAACAGTATACACCTGATTCCAAATTTAGATGCTCCATCTTTAATCATTCTGGACAATTCATCTTATCTTTCAAGAATCTTAAATAAACAACCTACTTCATCCTGGAAGAAAAGTGATATTTATGACTGGCTAATAAAACAAAAACAAAATCCTTTACCTAATATGCTGAAACTAGAACTTCTTTTAATGGCAAAATCTATAATCAAAATTATGTGAAAATGGACATGAGGTTTTACGACTGCCGCCATACCATTGCCAGTTTAACGCAATAGAATTAATATGGGCTGGGGCAAAATCATATTACGAAAAACACGTGAACGATGGTCTTAGATCAGAGGAAGTGCAAATTGTTTGGCAAGATTCATTAAATTATATTACGCCGGAGTAGTGGAAGAAATCTGTGGAACATAAGGAGAAATTAATATAGGATTGGTGGAATCGAGAACGAGTTCTAGATGTCGAAATAGCACCAATGATCATTGCGCCATTTGAGGACGACTCAGAAGATGAGGACTTTTTAAGTGATGATGATATTTTTTAGTCTATAATATTAAAAAGTTTTTGAAGGATTATATAAGTCTTTGACGTATATAAATCATAAATTGCATTATGAATATCCATTTCTGCATTGTAACTTAAGTCTTTTGCCTTTAGATTTTTCTCAATCTTCTTCGGAATTAAGTTATGTTTTTTTTTTCATGCACAAGTTTCTGTATATTCCTTATACCTGTTCTCAGACCTTTTGCCACTGGCTCCTGGATATTAGTCAATGAATTTTAATTTAAATTTTTTTTTATTAGATTTGACACCATTTTTTGCCTACTGTATGTACATTTGTAATTTTGTAGGCAATAAATAAATAATCATAGAATACTTGTTCCAGTTTTAAAGCGTGTTTAAAATAAATAAATGTTTTATCAATTATAAGACAAAATTTGATATATAAAAATCGGTAAAATCGCTTTACCAGAAACTCGGGGCTAACGAAAAATACGGACTATATATATATATATATATATATATATATATATATATATATATATATATATAGAAAACATGTTTTCCGGAATTTAGGGACCCTTAAACTTCAAGATGTGAAAAAATCTCACGAGGGAAGTAATAACTAATTATCTTGTGTTTTTAACAAAAGTGTATAATATTTTTGCAAAATAAAATTTTTGTGTTATCACAATACAAAAAAAAATTTTTCTTTAAACAGATACATCTTTGAACGTTAGTGGCTGTTATTTGACGGAATTCTATTATACGAAGTAAAATCTGTATGTGGATGATATTATCACTTGTTTTACAATAATAGATTAGATTCACATTAGAGCTTGAGGATAACGGCTCCATTAACTTCTTAGATCTAACAATCAAGAGAGAACTACATAAAAAATCATTTCAAATTTACCGTAAACTATCACACACTGACACTGTTATCCATTACAAGTCTTCATTTAAATAAATGACACTGTATAAGTGGTTAGATTTTTAGGTCAAGCGGGGCTCATAATTGTTGGTGATTGATAAAAAAATCTCACTTTCATTAAGTGGCTGTATAAACAGAACATATGCTGATTGTTCCACTGATTCAAACCGCCTTCCGACTTTATTAAGGCGCTTGCCATTTTGTGTATTTTTGTTTTTGCCAACAAAAAATTTTTAACCAAATACATATTTAGCGAATTTTCTTATTTAGTCCCTCGGCATTTAATATATAAAGTGGCTATCTTAATAATATTGCGAAATATAATAAAAACTTATTTTCTTTCTCCCTGTATATTTATAAATAGCCCATCGAGATTTAATAGCTCTATAAATGAATCACGCAACATTTTGGTATTCACTGTGTTTTCTGATTTGATTCATAATGTTTGTGACCTTTGGACCCGCACGATAAGACCGCATTCGACTATAAGATGTTTATTCACAGTGAGAGATGTTTGTTCAAATTGAGAACAGAAGAAAGTCCATAGTTGGGTCTTCAAAGAACATTTCCGGTAAAAGCTCAAGCACTGTTGAAGTACATACAAAAGGAAAATATATAACTTTCGACAAAAAGAGTTTTATTTAATTTTGAGGCAAAATAAAACTTCTTTGGTGAAATTCCTCCAGTGTGGCAGAATCTGCTCACGGCTTTCATAAATTTCTGAAGACGTGCTAAGACCCCTTGCACGTATTTGGGTCTTAAAACTTAAACGAGGCACAGCATACATAAACAGATTAGACTGGGATCGGTTTTCGTAGTAAAGCAAACTGGGATTACAAACTTAGCCTATATTTCGCGTGGAATATTAAAACACTAGTATTCATTAATTGTACATAAAATGGTTAATATTAAATAAACAGATACATCTTTGAACGTTAGTGGCTGTTACTTGACGGAATTCTATTATACGAAGTAAAATCGGTATGTGGACGATATTATCACTTGTTTTACAATAATAGATTAGATTCACGTTAGAGCTTGAGTATAACGGCTCCATTAACTTCTTAGATCTAACAATCAAGAGAGAACTACATAAAAAATCATTTCAAATTTACCATAAACTATCACACACTGATACTGTCATCCATTACAAGTCTTCACATCCTATAAAACATAAACTAGCAGCGCTTCATAGTATGATCTATAGATCAGAAGAAAGTTTTAATTATGAGCTTAATTTAATTAAACTAATTGCAGGTAATAATCGCTACCCAGATTGTATCGTAGAACAAAGAAATTTCTTTTCTGTTTAGCCATATTGGTTTCCCTTAAATGCTTGAGAAATTTTGAAATTGTTTTTATTTGCCATTTTTTTTTAGGAAACATGCATACTAATTTTCTTGCCCTATAATTAAATGAATCCCTTAAAGAGAGAAAGAGAGAGAGAGAGAGAGAGGATTAGGTACAGGCAAGGTCAGATCATAGGAATAGCAAAATACATTTAAAGCTTTTTTATTCAACTGAACGTTTTGTTTGCGGTGATGAGCTATTTACTGACCCGGTAGGTCCTGTGTTTTTGCCTATTTTCCATAGCGGTCGTAGGTAAACAAACATTTAGGGCCCGTTCGCTTTCATTCGGCCCCCCTGTTAGGTTAGGTTAGGGTCATTCGGCCCCCCTGTTAGGGCCGGAATTTAATTTCATAATTTTGCCGACAAAGATACACTTCACCCTGGCCCTCTTACAATGTTCATTAAATCAACGGCCAACGTAGGGTCCCCTAAAATTGTGGCTAAATGTCCGCATAACTGAGCCGACCCTTTATATAGGATTTACGGAAAGGTTAAGGTATTGTTTATTTCGTACGCGTTATATAGCATACTAATTGAGGCGTTTTTTACAAAAACATTCATGGTCCAAATTTGTCATTTTTGGGAATTTAAAAAAAAAGGTCTAGCATTACAATATAATTTAAAATTGAGATTATATCAATACAATTTGTACTTTCCTTGTAAAATGAAAGTACTGTAATCGTGGAACAATCATAAGGGGATGAAATGATTATATTTTGGAAAAAATCCAACATGGCGGAACAAAATGACGCTTTAGTAAAATGTTATACAGGGTGTTCCGAATTGCAGTGTCCAAACTTTAACAGCGCATTCTGCATTCAAAATAAGCCCTATTTTTCTATATAAAGATATATCGGCAAATGCTTCGTTTTCGAAATACAAAGTTTTAAGAAAAAAATTGTTTTTTAGTCATAACTTTATTATTACTTGAGATATTGTTATTAAATTTGGCAAACAGCCTTGGAGTAACAAAAGGCATTTTTTGATTTGAAATATTTTTAATTTTTTATCAGCGGCGTCCGTACGGGGTTTTTTATTGTATATTCTTGAAGAAAAAATGGTACTCTACTGCTTTTTCTGAAAACAAAAATCATTCCTAAAATCCCCACTCAGTTTGGAGCAAATTTGATCCCTTGTCTTTTTTTCGTGCGGTGTAAGGATTTCGAGTAAAAAACTAAAAACCGTTTTTATGTATGGCATAGTTAAAATTTCAATTATTGTTAATTTCAGTAGCAAAACCTTTAAGGTGGGATTGTAACAGCAAGTTTTTAAAATTATTTGGTTTCCGATATTTATTTCATGCATTCCGTGTGAGTTCATAATTTCTGACCAACGTATGTAGGGTTTCTAAAATAAAAGCTTGTCTGATAACTAAGGAGAGATGACGTCATCGACCTGTTGTAATGGAGATTTGCATTATGTTTGGGTTATCAGGGTGACATCGCAGAAGTTAGCAGGCAACCTATTAAAATCTAATGTCCTTGGTACTGACCATCATTCCTTCATTCTCGACTCTTGGTATGCCATGATTGCATTTTTGTGATAATTGAACAATTGCTAGGTTCGTCTTTAAAGTATGACAGATGAGTTTATAATTCTAAAATCTTCGATTAATTTTGTAAAACGGTAATTAGAATTAATTCAATTTTGAAGATGATACTTCATTTTACAGAAACTACTCTTTATTAACTAAGTTCGTAATTAATATAAAAAAAACTAGAAATCATAACTTTTATTAACTTAGATCCTGAAAAAAATTTATAGAGCACTTTAAATATCATTAAGGATTAATGTGGGCCTTAAAATTCACAATAATTGCTCAAAATGAGCTAATCTAACTTCGACACATTTTCGGCATCTGCTCTTAACTGTGTCAGTGGCATGGCGTATAAAATTCTTGTTGACTCGCAAAGTTTCACAGGCTTGCTCTATCCTTAGAATCAGTTCTTCTCTTGTATGAACTGGTCTGGAATAAACTAAATTTTTCAAATAACCCCACATAAAGAAGTCGAGAGGTGTGAGGTCAGGGGAACGTGGTGGCCAGGCTGTAGCTCCTAATCGTCCAATCCATTTAACCAGTCGCGATTTACAAGTGCCAAATGCGCGGAAGCCCCGTCCATTTGAATTCAGAATTCGTTTCTAAGATCTAGAGGAATATTTTCTAGATATTGAAATAACTCATTTTGCAGAAAATCATTAAATAACTTTCCATTTAGGCGTGGTGGTAGAATATGGAGCCCGCAAAAAATTTCATTTATTACACCACACCAAACATTAACAGAAAATTCTTGCTGAAATGCTCTAGTTCGTACAACACGTGGATTGTCATGGCTCCAGATTCGTAAATTATGGAAATTTACTAAGCCGCTTCGGGTAAATGTGGCTTCATCAGTCCATAAAATTTTTTTTGAGAAGTTCTCGTCTTCCTCTATTTGGTGCAAAAACTGACACGTTTTTCGGCATCACCAGGTTGTAAGTTTTGAACTGGCTGCATCTGAAATGGCTTCCTGTGATCTTTCCTCAAAACGTGATGAACGTTATTTTTAGAAACAAAAACTGCGTTGCCTTGTAAATTATGAGCTGCTCTTCGTAGGCTTAATGTCCTATCGTTGTCAAACTTATTTAAAATTACGTTTCGATATTGTTCATTTCTCCTACCTTCGTTTCTCGGATTCTTTTTCAGTCCAAATTCCTAAACATTAAACGCGTTTTAATGAAAACTTGTTTGCAAGGTAATCTTCTATTTGGAAATCTTCGTATTCCCGTACTGCTGTATTTGCATTTCCATTACAGAAATCATAAACGAAATGAATATCAGCATACTCAAAGTTACTGAATAACACCATTTTGAAATCACTAGTTAAACTGATAATTACCTTTTTGTATAAACTGTAATGTACCTGACATTTATTTACTCTAAAAACTCAAATGTCACACTTTAAAGACGAAACTAGCTATTGTCGAATTGTCACAAAAATGTAATCATGGCATACCAAGATGTTAAAGGTTTTGCCACTGAAATAATGAACAATAATGGAAATTTTAACTATGCCATACATAAAAATGGTTTTTAGTTTTAACTCGAAATCCTTACACCGCACGAAAGAAAGACAAGGGATCAAATTTGCTCCAAACTGAGTGGGGATTTTAGGAATGATTTTTGTTTTCAGAAAAATCAGTAGCGTACCATTTTTTCTTCAAGAATATTCAATAAAAAATCCTGTACGGACGCCACTGATAAAGAATTAAAAAATATTTCAAATCAAAAAATGCCTTTTGTTACTCCAAGGCTGTTTACCAAATTTAATAACAATATCTCAAGTAATAAAAAAGTTATCACTAAAAAACAATTTTTTTCTTAAAACTTTAACACCCTGTATTTCGAAAACGAAGCATTTGCTGATACGTGTTTATATAGAAAATTGAGGCTTATTTTGAATGCAGAATGCGATGTTAAACTTTGAACACTGCAATTCGGGACACCCTGTATATATTATTAAAAGACTACTTATCCAATTAATCTGAAATTTTGCATAAAAATCAAGTGTTGCCTAGAAATCATCCGGTAAAGTTTTTGTTCGAATACAAGATGTTGAAGGAAAATGGAGCCTTTATGAAATGTTTAAAAAATTATTAATAAAAAGCTACTAATTCAATTTAGCTTAAATGTTGCACAAATTAAAGCATTAGGCAGAAGTCAATTGATAAAATTTTAGTAGGAATTCAAGATGGCAAAACAAAATGACTAGTGTTTTTTAGATGTATATCAAAAGACACGCAATCAGACGCCTTTCTCAGATCAAAGAAATAGTTAAATAAACTTAATTGGGTTGTTTATAGCCAGGGATTTTGATTTATTATTTCTGAATCCAAACTGCTGCTGTGTGAACAGCATGTTAATCTCAAAATATGAATATATTTGATCCTTTAAAAATGATTAAAACATTTTTGAAAACGTTGGCTGTAAGGACATTGGACGATTTGATTGATTATTAAAGGAATGAATATAACAATCTTGTTAACCACTGTTCTTTTTATTTTGTTTGGTAACAATCAACGTGGTCACAATAGTATAAAAACTTCCATACACTGGTAAATCTTCGTAATTCATTTAGTAGCAGATTTTAAATCAATCTAATGATAAATAATAATATATGCAATATATTTAATGAAAAAAAATCTGTATATTCTGAATAATTTTAGTTTACATTGTTTTGAAGTCTCAGTTTTCTAAAATGGTACAATGGCTTGTAAATCACAGCAATGGATCCATTGGTTTTTATTTATTATTATTTTGTACTCAATTTTAATATTAACGTAACTTGTAAAACGTACAAAAATGTATTTTTTTAATGTATCGGAATGTATCTTCTCTTATTATGGAATTTGTTCCTTTTAGCCCCGATGATGACACTCCTCAGTGTCGAAACGTAGGCATTATTCAATAAAACTATCCAAAAAGCTGCTTAAATCTTTCCTTTCGGATTGGTAAATCTGTCTTTATTTTTTTAGCAGAGGCGTGCGGTGAAATTTTAAGAAATGGAAGCAATTTTTAGAAACTTACCTATTTGTAATGTAATTGCAAAATGCATCAAAATTGCAGAGCTCGAGGAATTTAAAATAATTTAAACCGTTAAATCTATAGTTTATTTGTTGCTGAATTTGATCGATTATTTCATAAAAGAGGCGTCTGTATGATATTTGAACATATCCCACCTTGTCTGTTCGAAGACGCTTGGCTTGTGGCTCCACATTTAACGTCATCGTTTTCTCCCAAAATAAGTCAGTCATCTCTTTTTTGGCTTAATATAGACTTAAAATCATCCTCTTTTTTAGGCAAAACGCAATATCATTTGTTTTAGTTTGTAATATATTAAAAACATTGTCCGAGAATGGAAATATTTCTGAAAATATGTTCAACAAATAATTAAAATTAAAATCTCGTTTCAAACAGTCCAAAAACCCCCTCGAACTATTTATTGCTTCTGAGTCCCACGTTTCATTATTTTATATTATGTTCTCAAATAGTTCAATCAGTGATTCACGATTTTCAGATACTGTTAACACAAGTCTTCCATTATAGTTCCACCTACTTTAGGCAATCGTTTGTGGACAATGGAGTCCAAAGCTTGTGTACGTTTTGTTGACTTGGAAAAAAAGCAGCCATGCCACTTAAAGTAAAGAAAAATACTTTACACTCTTTCATGTGATTGATGGACTGGGATAAAAATAAATTTAATTTAAGAGCAAAACAATGGATAAACACAGCACTTGGGAAAGTTTCTCGAACTTTAACTTGCAGACCCCCTAATTGTGTAACGTTATAAACTACGGTATATAATGCATCTGCTATACGATTTTCGGACACATTCTTAAAACCTAAAAATCGCTCTTGAATACTTCCGTCTGTTTTAACGTAGTGTATTACTGTATATAATTGGCTAAAATTAGTGATATCAGTTGTTTCGTCTAGAACGATAGCAATGAACCGCGCTTCGCCAATCTCCTGCCTAATTCTTTTTAGAATAATGGTTGCAACAGCGGAAATTAAATAATTCTGGATTTGATTCGACGTTCCGCGAAAAACGCTAGACTGCTCTAAATGATTTTTTAAGCAATCATCATATTTAGGCATTAAACTAAGCAAATCTTGAAAATTTCCTCTATTTGAAGAAACCCTTGTTTCGTCATGACCTCTAAATCTCAATTCGTGCTGTCCGAGAAAACAAACAACATCGATAAGTCTTCTTAATATTTCCCTATTTCTAACGACTAGTTCATTGTGTTGGCGGTGACTAATTTCCAACTATTTATTAAGGGCGTTTTCAATTCTGGTTTTGCCAAAGACTTTTTCTTTTATGACACAGTACATACAGTTTTTCATTTTTGTGGTTAAATTTTTCATAGGCGGTTTTGCCCTTCCTTTGGAAATTATTGGAAGCTCATCAGCGAAGTTTAATGTTGAAAATATTATTAAGAGGCACACGACACATACACTCTTCTTACTAAATTCTTCAACATTTTCGACGTTATTATCGACAGTCGAAGTTGACGGTATTTGCATATATTGCGCGACGTACGTATCACACAACACGGATAGCCGTTCAAACAAAGAACCTATTCCAACTACAGCTTTCGCCCCCATTTAAAGCACGCGACTGAAATGCAAAAATTGCAAACAGCTGGTGAAAAGTTCAATAACCTCTGGCTCGACTTACAGGAAATCAAGCATACAGGACTTGGCTGCAGAGAAGCTAGCGGCCCGCATAGGTTCTATTCCATTTTCTATTGTCGCTCGGTCGGAGTCAAGGCCGCATTCATTATGGGCTTAATAATTAAGATGATATTTTAGCATTTTTAATATAAACTAAATGAATGGTTTCCTATTTCAAAAATTACATTTTAGAAGATGTTTTGTATTTTTTTTTGGGGAAGCACTGCTTCCCTTGCTTTCATGGACTGCACGCCGATTCTCTGTATATATAAGATATAACTATCTTTAATGTCTGTTTTTATTTTTGTTCTAAGGTTCGTAAACAATTCCAAACTTTCCAAACAACCATATTTTATGTATTTTTTATGACATTTATCCTTTTTCTTTATATTCTGGATGATTTTAGATGTAAACCATGGTGGGTATTTACGTTTAGGCATTTTTTTATACTTCGGTATACATGAATCAAAAATTTCATAGATTTTGCCATAAAACAAGGCACATGCACTCTCTACATTTTTGGCCGTTCAAGAAATGACCAATTAATATTATAAAATGTTTCATACATCACCGGAAAATTTGCTTGGCGAAAATTATAATTGTTTTCAAGATTTAAAGCCAAATCACATTTACGGTTTACAGATTGAGAGTATTGAAATGATATTTCCAAGGCAGGGTGATGGTTATCTTCTTGTATTAGCCTATCCAAGGCCCTATTAATCAAACATTGCAGATTATTATGTATCACGATAACTCTTCTTAATATTTGCCTATTTTTATCGACTAGTTCATTGTGTTGGCGGTGACTAATTTCCAACTGTTTATTAAGGCGTGTTCAATTCTGGTTTTGCCGAAGACTTTTTCTTTTATGACACAGTACATACAGTTTTTCATTTTTGTGGTTAAATTTTTCATAGGCGATTTTACCCTTTCTTTGGAAATTATTTGAAGCTCCTCAGCGAAGTTAAATGTTGAATATATTATTAAGACACACACCACACATACACATACTTATTAAATTCTTCAACATTTTCAACGTTATTACCAACAGCCGAAGTTGACGGTATTTGCATATCCACGTCCGTATTATAAATTATTGTCTTCCATATCGCACCATGCACGACGCGACGTACGTATCACACAACACACGGATAGCCGTTCAAACAAAGAACCTATTCCAACGACAGCTTCCGCCCTCATTTAAAGCACGCGACTGAAATGCAAAAATTGCAAACAGCCGCACACTGGTCGATTTTTACGGAAACATGGTAAAAAATAGAAACATTAAAAATGTTACTGAGAACAGAGAGAACTTATTTAATAATGATAGTTACACTTATTTAAAATAGTTTTTACTGGATATGATAATGTTTGGAGTAGTATCTTGGACCCCTGGGACTACAAAGACCATTTAGTGAACGTAAAAAATAAAGAGCAAATTTTGAAATGTATTTCCACCCTTAGTTTTAAGTAGCTGTTCTAGTAAATCATTACCTCTTTGTTTATAGTCATTTACGCTTATGTATATTATTTGGGATTATAAAAAATTGTTAAAATCCACATTTATATACAGGGTGTACTCACAAGATCATTACTAAAAACATAAATCAAATATACTTACTGTCTAGTTATGTGTATCCCTAAAGTAAAACTCTAATTTCTACACATTAGTCTCCATTGTGCAAAATTGATAAGATCCAAATCTACAGAGTGTCGTCACAAAATAAGAATTATTAGTATAAAACAAAAATTTAAAATTATTTATTTCTAGTTATGCCTATTTCCAAAATAAAACATAAATTCTTAAACGATAAATTATGTCATCATTATACATGTGAAAATTATGTGAAATTTTAAATATCCAAATTTACAGGGTATAGTCACAGAATAAGTATTAAAAATATACAATAAAAATACCTACTTAGTTATGTCTCGTTGTACTTCTTGTTGTTGTATTTCTAAAATAAAACTTTAACTCCTAAATATTAGATTTTTCAGCATTGTGTATGTATATTTAAAGTAAATATTATACAAAATATCATTGTATCGTAGAATTGAATATGTGAATATATAATATTTATTGGGTTCTTTATTTTGGATTGTTTGAACTATCATTCACTATTAGAGGCCTAAGTAATTCCAGTGCCTCAGGAAAGAATGTCTTAATCTTTTTTTGTGCTAGTGCTCTTAAACTCAGTATAAAAGGATCCGAGGAGAAAAAAAGTCGATTTATTACATCTTTTAAACTATCAGTTCTCGAAGTCTTCCGGGAAAAATCCTTCCTATATTTTTTTATGTCTTTATTCCGGGCTTCTTGTGCCTCCTTGGATAATTGCCCTATTGGAATAAGCGAGTTAATTATGCCTGATCCGTGAATCAAAACCTTATGCACGGTAACAGGCATAACATACCAGGGATACAAAGATACAAAAAGTTTTGCTGTTTCTAGTGAATATTTTTTGAATTCATCTATATTAATATCAAATCCTGACGACAGAGTTTGCAATAACACATGAAATATTGTAATTATATTAAAATAAATTTTAGTTATTTCTACATCCTCAAAAAATCTCCACGCTGTGTTTCCATTATTGGAACTACCGAAACCTGGCTTCGGTTTGTCTACAATTAGCCCCATCTGAGAACGAAGTTGTTCCTGAATATGTTTCTTTGATTCTAAAACTTTTAACTTATCTTCCGCACCTCTAGCTTGCCACTTGGAAATGCTCGTTTTATAAGCTAAATGTAAAAGACATTCAAAGAAACGTGTCCAGGCGTGTAATGTTGAGAGTCCATATTTCAAATTATTGTCAGCAGTCGATCTTTGAATAACAGCATCAATATTATTGATGTCCCTGGATGTGACTCCACAAATATATGAGTTGAACTATTTGATGTCAGAGCATTGCAAACTTTGTCGTCAATCATTGTGAGATATAGTTCAAAATGTACCGTTATTCTTTTATTATTAAGAATATACTTAAAAGGAACAACTTTGTTTATTTGATCATCCATATTTTTCTTTTCCTGCATAGTCATTTCTATTGTTTCGTGGGCGAATTGTAAGTTAAGTGGCCTAAAAAATTGAGGAGATGAAGATCTTGGATTTTGCCAGATGATGGACTCAAAGTTTCTGGGCTCGTTGCATACCAGTTTAATAGGCACTAAAGATATTATATTCATTACAAATTTTTTTTCTCTACGTTTTTGGACTTTTTGACAAATTAGTTGGACACCCTGTACAGAGGTATTTGGCTTAATTTCGTTTTCAACATTGATTTATTCTATTTAACAAACAAATACAGTGAGACATTCTATAACTAATGATAAATCTTGCATGACATCATTTAAACACACTACATATTAATGCAAAGTTCGATTTTTAGACCCAAGCCGCAATTTAATTTTAAATTTTATAGAAAAAACTGCAAATATCTGCAAAATTTTGTTTTTGGATACCTACGATAAGTAATCATAGAAGTTAAAAAATTATATTAGAAACCGGGATCTGAGGCGGAACATAAACAAAAAGCTTTCTATAATATAGGTTCCTTAAAAAAAAGTTGCAATTTGCAGACATTGAGATTTTGGACTTAAGTTTCCACTACTATCCTACTTATATCTAAAACTTATACATATTTTGTAACTACATACCTTAAGATTTAACATCCACCGAAAATAAGTATCGATCCAGGTAATAACTTTTTTGTAGCAACTATTAAAATTTTACACTTTTTTCAGATTATAGTCTTACAAAGCATTACCTGCTGACATATTTCTGTTTTGACGTCTGCTGTCAGTGAACGACAAATGCTGGAAAGAATTTTTTCACAGCCAACTTGTTGTTTGCAATATTGACTTTAAATTTAGGACATTTTTGGTCATGTTGAGATAAATAAATTTTATGCATTTATGCCGTGATTCCAGGCAAATCGACCAGTGTGAGCCGGTGGAAAGTTCAATAACCTCTGGCTCGATTCACAGGAAATCAAGCATACAGAACTTGGCTGCAGAGAAGCTAGCGGCCCGCATAGGTTCTATTCCATTTTTTTTGTCGCTCGGTCGGAGTCAAGGCCGCATTTATTATGGGCTTAATAATTAAGATAATATTGTAGCATTTTTAATATAAACTAAATGAATGGTTTCCTATTTCAAAAATTACATTTTAGAAGATGTTTTGTAATTTTTTTTTTGGGGAAGCACTGCTTCCCTTGCTTCCATGGGCTGCACGCCCCTGTTTTTTAGGATGTAACTACTATGGTAAATTAAGAATATGACACCGCAGCAAGGTCATTAGGGACTTTTTAAAAATGCCACCGCTCATTGCCTGTCGTAGCCAACTAGATATTTAACGCTGACAAATAACGTCGAAATATCTCCGAGGATTTTTCCGACATGCGTCGATATGTACCCAAGATTTATGTACTAAAAATAAAGAAAAATGGCTGCATTAGTTGGAGCTGCCTCTTGATGCCGGCAGTATTACCTCAAACGGGGGGGATGATAAATTTCAACATTAAAGGCGGCACATTTCGGTGCGGATACGCGGCACCGCCGAAGAGTATTTAGGTGTAATTTGCACACAATGTTGGTTGATGCTTTTTTGATTATAATGGGGTTTAAAATGATTTTCTAGTTAAGTTTAATCGATCGACTCTCGTGGAGATAAATTTATGTTGTGTTTAGGCTCCTGACCTGTTTGTCGAAAGGGTTTCTAGTAAGACGAAACAAAATGGCAACTTAATAAAATGCGGAAAAATTCTTACCAAGCATATTCATTTATAGCACTAGGTAGGGAATTTACACACTAAAAAAAATATTTTAAAAACTTAAAGTAAGTGGTAAAATGACTACCGCCACTATTTAAACACGAACGAATACGGCGAAGCCAATTTTCTTGAACAGATTCAAGAACGTTAGGTCTTTGTCTAAAAATACGGTTTCTAAGGTCAACTTCATTTTCAATTTCAACCCTATTATTATACACTAATAACAAAAATAAAAATCAAGGGGTTTAGGTCTGATGACCTCGGAGGTCATTTTCTAGGTTCTGGGGCATTTCGACCTATCCACTGATTATCAAACGTATTATTTATTTATTTATTTATTATTTATTTATTTACAAATACCTGCTTTACAGGACAAAGTCCCAATTACAAAGCAGGGCAAGCACTTATAATTATAATATAATATTATATAACATAATCAAGAAAAACAAAGAAGATGTAAAAACTTAAGTTAAAACTAAAACTAAAAACTACAACATGCGTCTATATGTGGAAATAATGTCAACGCAATAGCGATCGCCGCACATCAGAAGCATTAGCTATGGAAAAATCCAAGTGATAGCTCTTGTTATATTTATCACACATTAAATCGTGAGTTTAAACGAGGTACACAAAAATTCAATTTTCCTAGTATATATGAACAATCAATTTTATAATTAAGCAATTTAACTAATGTAATTAAACGGTGGTAGTCACGACGATTTTTTAGGGAATCATATTCTAAGTTGTTAAGCAGCTGCTCATGCGGATAGCCCTGGTGGGGATATATACCGTCTTTCAAAAAACAAGCATATTTTAAAAATCCACGTTGCATTCTTTCTAGACTCTCTATGTGTGTATTGTACTCAGGTCCTCAAATTATTGAGCCTTATTCCAGTTTTGAGCGGACGTAAGAATTGTACAATAGCTTTAGTACACTGATGTTTTTAAAGTCCCTCGTACGGTGTAAAATGAATCCATACATTCTGAAGGCTTCGGCAGTAATAATATTCATGTAAGGGACGAATGAGAGTTTTGAATCAAATAAAACTCCGAGACCGCGAAATGAGTCACACCGAGAAATAGCCTTATCTGCTACGGAATAGTCATATTTACAAATTGACAGTTTATTAGAAAATGATATTACATTGAATTTTCCTATATTAAGCATTAAGTTGTTAGTAAAACACCAATTATTTATAATATCCAGACTCTTTTGTAGCTCAATGCAATCAGCAATCCCACTGATATTGGTATAAATTTTGATATCATCAGCATACATTAAAAATTTTACGTTTAGGTCACAAGCAATATCGTTGATAAAAAGGATAAAAAATAGCGGTCCCAGTACAGACCCTTGAGGTACACCAGAAACTGCAACGTATTTGCTAGAAGTATATCCATTGAGGGCTACATACTGTTGACGAACGAACTGAAGAGTTTTATTAATCTGTTAGAGAATCCAGTATTTTTAAGTTTAGTAAGTAAAATTTTATGATCAATTCGGTCAAACGCTTTTGAAAAATCTAAGTATATTACGTCTGTTTGACTGCCTGTATCAATTGATTCGGCTATATCATGCGAAATACAAAGCAAATTGGTAATTGTTGATCTTCCCTTAAAAAATCCATGCTGTTGAGGTAGAATGAGTTCTTTAACTAGAGGAAAAAGAGAATCATGCAGCAAGATTTCACATACTTTACAAATATTACAGATAATGGACACCGGTCTGTAGTTTAAGATTTTATTTCTGTCATCTTTTTTATACACTGGACAAGCCCTAGAAACTCTCCAAAGCTGTGGTATCGTGTGTTGTTGTAAGCATAAGTTAAAAATAAACAGAAGGGGCTTTAACAAGACTAATTTGCAATCATGAATAAGAAAAGCAGGAATTAAATCCGGTCCAGTTGTGTTTTTCGGGCGTATTTTTTTAAGGCTTTTATAACATCCTCTTCGGAGAAATATGGAACGTCAGTATTTAGATTGGAAGAAATATTATTCACCTCTACAAAATTTGTATCCGAATTAGAAAACGATTGTTCAAAATAGGAAGCAAAAGAATTAAGAATATCTAAAGGGTCACTTAATTCATTATTATTATAAAACATATTGTTAGGCATGCTATAGATTTCTTTTTTATTTTTTATAAATGACCAAAATTTTTTAGGGTTACTCTTAATATCTGTCTCGATTCTCTGTATATATAAGATATAACTATCTTTAATGTCTGTTTTTATTTTTGTTCTAAGGTTCGTAAAAAATTCCAAACTTTCCAAACAACCATATTTTATGTATTTTTTATGACATTTATCCTTTTTCTTTATATTCGGGATGATTTTAGATGTAAACCATGGTGGGTATTTACGTTTAGGCATTTTTTTATACTTCGGTACACATGAATCAAAAATTGCATAGATTTTGTCATAAAACAAGGCACATGCACTCTCTACATCATTTGCCCATACAAGAAATGACCAATCAATATTATAAAATGTTTCATACATCACCGGAAAATTTGCTTGGCGAAAATTATAATTGTTTTCAAGATTTAAAGCCAAATCACATTTACGGTTTACAGGATGAGAGTATTGAAATGATATTCTCTCTTCTTGTATTAGCCTATCCAAGGCCCTGTTAATCAAAAATTGCGGATTATTATGTATCACTAAATCTAGGACTCGGTTGTTAATACTTCTTACGCTATTACTTTGGGTGAGATTCATATAGGATAAAAAATTATTAAGTAAACAAGCACATTTGTCTCTGGCTTCCCAATCCAAAAACTCTGAATAAGCCGGTAAATTGAAATCCCCAAGAATATATATATATATATATATATATATATATATATATATATATATATATATATATATATATATATATTTGCCAAACATAATATTTAAAGAAAGAAAAAAATCAAGTAAGTTTTCTAAATTTCTAACAGAGACAGGAGGTGGTATATAGACTAGAAAAAAATAGGATTGAGAATTAGTCAAAACTTACCTTAACGCCCACAATGTCAGTACCAGGCAATAAGTCACCCCTGTCAACATCTGGATATTATCCAGATGTTGCAACACATTCTTATGAAGGTGGGCAGGAGCTCCCGTATGAAGAAACTAGGCACTGGCTCGCTGAGCTAAAGGAATATCTTCTAAAAGAATGGGCAAATCATTAGTTAAAAATTGGAGGTATGCCTCTCCTTTTAACCTTGGTAGCTCAAAAGATGCGATTAACCGATTGTGGATTATTCCAGCCCAAATATTTATTGAAAACCGGTACTGAAATCGGCATTTTTGAATGAATTGAATTGGAATTGTTATGAGTGTTATGATAATTTAAAATTCCATCTCTCGTAAAACAACATTCATCGGTTGTCCGCATGTTTAAAGTAAAATTGTCGTGTTCTTGGTTTTTTCGGAGAAACTACCGGCATAATTCTCTTCTTAGGGGTAAGTCCTCTAAAGTCAAAGCTTGTACTTACTGCATATTATAAGGGTGTAGAAGTTGTTCACGAAGGGTACGATGACAGGTCCAATTAGAAAATCCAAACATTAGGGCTAAAATATAGAACGGAAGCTTTCACGGCTTTGGTCAATTAAGAAATCATGGTTCTTAGGATTAGACCGTGTCAAATTGGAATTACTATCCGACGTTTCGCCTTCGACTGCACGAGGCATCTTCAGGGTTCTATACCCCACGAGATCTGAACACTGAATGTGATGTTCCTCGTTTTCGGGTGTTATTTGCCTTTCAGACCCCCGATTAATTTGACGGACGTTTATACTTCTCGTATCGCGAACTCTTTGTTCTCTCCACAAATGTTCTGTCATTAAGACACCTCCTGGTAGGAATAAAAGTAATAACTGTGTTAACGATGTGCTTAAAAATTCATAAAAAAATACAACTTTAAGGCCGTTTTTCTCAAAAATGGTAAGGAATTGACGCAATGTTATTTAAGCATTTTTTAATCAAAATGGGCAATACTATCACGTGTTAAAATATTTGTAGTCAAACCCCTAACACCCCGTATAATAATTTACCCCGTATATACAAGTATTTCAATAAGCAAAAAATGTTCCTCTTCCTGTATAATAGGTTTAAACGTTCTTTTTGATTAAAATAATATTTAGCGTTTTTTCTTTGTTTTTAGGTACTTTCAAAAAATGCATTACAATGATGTATATGTACACCATTTTAAGCCGATTGAATTAGTATAAGTAGTTCAAAATCGACTTATCACAGTCGATTCAGACACATTACAAGTGAAGTTATCTAAAAGCTTACAAAAACACAGATGAAAGGGGAAGGCGTATATTGGTTAGTGGTTTTCGGATATGTAGATGGAATTCTTACAGGTTATTCCCGTCTTAATCTCGGATATTTAGGCCAGACAGCTGTGTTTAATCGGGGCAAACCAAACAACAGCAAAACCGCTGTCTGGCATTTAACCGAAGCTCGCCTAAACGTGAGGTATAAATTTCCGGATCCTTTGAACCAGATGAGGCGGACATTTAAACAGAAGCAACAAGAAGTGCGTTTTCCGGCTTAATGGATAATATTTTATATTTTGGGTCGACGTCTCTATAGACTGCGTATTCGCTGATGGGGCATTACTGTTTCGGAGATCTCGGTTACTAAAATGACAGTGAATTTGACTCTAGAATATGATTTATGTTTTTAAACGACTTCAAAAAAGGAAGAGGTTATCAATTTGACCTTATCTGTTTTTCTGAATATGTACCTCGATTACTCCATCACGGTTTGTTTGACCAATTTGGATGAAATTTTCAGGGAACATTCAGCATATTTCCAGAGTAGTAGCCTGGCAAGCATACTTAAAACATGTAAAAAATGGTGGCATTTTTTAGGAGAGCGCTGGAGCCAATATATATAGAGTTCGCCATATCATCAGGGAAAAAAGTGTCCATGTTAATATCGACGTTTTCAATGGCACATAGTTCAATTTTACCCATCTTTTTTATTTTGACCATTTATATAATGTTAATTGGTGTTTTTGGCGAAATTTCATACGCAATAGACCCAACCACTACTTATTTATTTTATTAGGGACCTACAAAACTTTAACCTAAGTTGTGGCTTTAAAATTTAAAATTTTGTATAAATAGAACTAAAATGTCATTTGTTCGTGGAAAAGTATTTTATAAATAAAAATAGAAACACAATCAACTATAAATCTGATACCAATCAGCTCAGTAATATTTTATGTAACGTATTAAAATAAAATTCACATGTAGACTTTATCGTACACCTTGTATACATACATCTTTAACAAACCCGTTTGTTGTTATCACTGATATTCCAAAAATCGTTCACTTGCATTTATTTGACCACTAGACTGAACAGCGATAATAATAAATATTAGAGACTAACTCTAGTTCCGTAGATGTTGTTTTTAAATTTATGTGATTTGTGTTTAATTCATAAAAAAAAATAATCATAAATCTCTTAAAAATTACGTTTGCTAGTTCTCTTTTAATTTTGTAGTTATTACTCCTGAAGAAGCTAATAAAAAATTTGAGGAATATTGAGTATATAAGAAAGAAAAAAGAGTTTTAATTACTGTTTCCACGGGCCGATACCTGACAATTGGTTTTTGGTTTATTCAAAGTACGGTAAAAATAAAGGAAAAAAAAAACGCTGCTTGATATATATATATATATATATATATATATATATATATATATGTATATATAAATATATATATATATATATATATATATATATATATATATATATATATATATATATATATATATATATATATATATATATATATATATATATATATATATATATATATATATATATATATATATATATATATATATATATATATATATATATATATATATATATATATATATATATATATATATATATATATATATATATATATATATATATATATATATATATATATATATATTCTTTCTGAGATACAGGGCGTCCAAAAAAACAATTTTGTTTGGTTTTTTGCTTATATTTTTGTTAAGGAACATGACAGTTGGACAAAATTTGGGATTCTGGGTATATCGATGACGAGAAATTCAAATATTAACTTAGCTTTTTATTTAATGTTAGAGGGTGCCACATACAGTGCTGTTCCTAAATTTAATTACCCATAACTTTTTTGTGAAGCCATTTATGTCATTTTTGATTAGGCAGACCTATTCTCCATTTAATTCGACATAAAAAGGTGCTCTTAGTATTTGTCGCTAAAAGCAGCCGTTTTGGATTAAAAAGGGTTTGAAGTTAAATCTGCGCCGAAATTTTTTAAATTGGATCATTTTCGAGATTTCGAAAAATAAGCAAACAAAATAAATCTTTTATTGATTGTATTATCAGGTAAAAAAGTTAAATCATTTGCAAGACTAAAACTAAACTAGTTAATGACATTATTTTACAATAATTGTTGAAAATGACCACCCTACTTTAACGCATGCAATAAGTCGCCTTAACATTGATTGCCGAACTCGTTCAAATAATAATAATAATAATAATAACGTTTATTAAATTCGTACAAACATACATGAAATATATCAAACACATAGATAGTAACAGTACATATAACAGTAAAACTAAATAATAAGGACAAATAGAATTGAGAAGGAAAGTAATATACCTAGCGTCTGATTAATAATGGCACAAGATTTAAATATCCTATTTTGGACTGGACTTTTATAAACCAAAGACTTCAAGGGACCCACAGAAAATAATCCAAATGATTCAAATCTGGTGATCTGGGAGGCCAGGCTTGTGGTCCAGCTCTCCCTATCCAACGGTTAGGGTAATTTTCGTCCAGAAATTGACGCGCAATGACACTAAAGTGTGGCGGAGCTCCGTCTTGCATTAACCACATCCTGTTTCTGGTTTTTAAATCAACTTCTTCTAAATAATTGGGAAGTTCGTGCTCCAAAAACCTCCGATATTCTTCGCCATTAAGCCGATACTTCCTGCCCAAATATTGAGAGAAAATAGCACCTGAAAAGGATTTTCTCTGATAGCATTCGGATTATCCTCAGCCCAGATATGGTTTGTTATGAGAGTTAATTATGGAATTTCGAGAAAACGAGGCTTCATCTGTGAAAAGCACATGGCTTAAGAAATCCGGGGTTCGTACTAATCTATTACGCCAACAAACACAAAAATCGAGTCTGAGGGGAAAATCTCTAGGTAATAGAGCCTGCACACGTTGCATATGATAAAAATAAAGTTGTTGGGACCTTAAAATTTGCCAAACAAGTGAGTGTGTAACATTCAATTTAAGAGCTATTTTCCGTGTAATAGTTTGCGGGTCTTCTTCAATTCTGTTTAACATAGCTTCTTCAATCTCAACTGTTCGAACTGTTGCAGGCCTTCCTGTTGTTGTCCTTTTAAAGCTGCCAGCTTCACAAAGTCTTGCGTGAATGTTAATAAAATTTTGGACGTGTGGCACCACTCGTTGAGGAAATCGCGCCTGATACATTCGTCTTGCAGCTTGTGCATTACCGCGAGCCATTCCATAAGTAAAATGAATGTCTGCCATTTCTGCATTGGTATATTGGTATATTTTGGACAAAACAAACGATAAATTATTACTTATAATGCCAAATGATAAAAAACTACTTGTTTTATTCTAAATCAACTGTCATGATTCTGCTACCATGGAAACCTCTCAATTGTTTTCCAAGGCCTGCTATGGATTCACCCATACTATTTTCTTGTGTACTGGAGCTGCAGAGGAGAGATGCAGTACATTTTTACGATTTAATTGTGTCATATTCCTTAACAAAAAAAAATAACCAAATAAAATTGTTTTTTTGGATGTCCTGTATCTCAGAAACAAAACCGTTTCAGACCCATGTTCATATGAACTTTTAATCTTAAAATTAGTCAAAGAATCAGCCCTTATATATATATATATATATATATATATATATATATATATAAATATATATGAGATGTATTTACATTCCGGGTGTACATCCGTTCACTACTGTCTCCTGAAATTAACAGTTTTGTTGACGTTTCGCCAAAAATTACATTTGACACTTTCGAAGCTTTCCTTCTCGCGTCCGAATAGAGACTTAAATATTAGCGACTGCGAGCTTCCTTCTATACCACCACAGAAGGTTATATCTAAGCGGCCGTTGGTCATTATCTATGTTTTTCGGATGTTGCTGTTGTTGTTGCGCTAATTCTGCTTGATTTTTTGGACATTAGGCAGTGGCCGCTCGTGGTGAATTGTATTGGGAGGTCAATAACAAATTTAAAAATAGGCACACTTAAGATAAAAATAAATAACTTATTTTTAAATTGAGCTTTAAATTCTCTTGAAGTTCTATGTTATATATTTTTTACTTTTTAATGTTTTCTTAAACAGTTTTTATTTTTTTATTTACTTTCAGCATACGGATCTAAACATGTTCAAACTTCGTTTTTATGCTAATTCGATACCCTAGAAACCGAAACCATTCGTCCGTAGGACGAACTCTGGAATTTTTACAGCCTTCGCAAAATCGGGAAAATCGCGCCTTTATGAGCGCTTTCGGAAAATCGTGGGTATCTCGTGAACCGTCAGTCCTAAAAAACCGCTCGAGGCAGATTCTGAATCTACGGAAAATTCTCTATCAGATAGATACCTTCGCGTGAAAATCGCTTTTTTAGTATTTTCTTTGCGACACGAAAATTACCTAGTGTTTTTTAACGCGCCGCTTATATCGAGTCGAATAAAAATTCATATCCCAAAAACTAAACGAGATAGAGTGGTACGGTTTGCACTGTTGTATTTAGAAATGATCATTTTGAAACATATTCAACCGCTGTCTTGCTAACTTAACAAAAAATCGTAAAAAAAAATCAAAACTTAGTCATTTATCTGAAAATATCGATCCTAGGTCGCAATGGATCCTTTTAATGCATTTATTAGCTCAAAATACATATAAGGACGTGTTTTTTCCATGCATTTTCTAAAAAAATGTTGGAATGGAAATTTCGCTAAAAGTTTTTGACACCTTAGAAACCGAGAAAACCATTCGTTCGTAGGACGAACCGTGGAATTTTTATAGCCCTCGGAAAATCGGGAAAATCGCGACCTTATATACGCCTTCGGAAAATCGTCGATACCTCGCGAACCGTCAGCTCTAGAAAACCGTTCGAGGCAGATTCTGAATCTACTGAAAATTCTCTATCAGATATGTACACAATCGCTTTTTTAGTATTTTTTTTTGCGTCGCGAAAATTACCTAGCATTTTTTGACAAAATGGCTGACGCGCCGCTTACATAAAAAAAACTCATGTCTCAAAAACTAAATGAGATAGAGGGGTGCGATTTACACTGTTTTATTAAGAAATGATCATTTTAAAACATATTCAACCGGTGTCTTGCTAACTTAACAAAAAAAATGAAAAAAAATTTCAAAGTTAAAATTTAGTCATATATCCGAAAATATCAACCCCAGGTCGCAGTGGATGCTTTTTGCTAAAAATTTTTGGGTCTCATATTGTGTTCAAACTTCGTTTCTATACTAATTCGATGCTCTAGAAACCGAAAAAAACGTTTGTTCGTAGGACAAACCATGGAATTTTTATACACTCTGTACAATATCTTCAAACAGAAGTATATACAATTTCTTGTGAAGAAGGGTTTGTGGGAGAAACAGGACGCTCAATATCCATTAGACTTAAGGAACATTAACGATCTATTAAAAACAAATCAATTGTTCAATCTGCTGTAGCTGAAAACCAGCATACCAGCCCATATTATAAATATAAAAGAAATTAAGGTTCTGGCGACAATTCCAGCATTTTATAAAAAAAAAAATTAGAGCATCTCCTGAACCGTGAGTCCTAGAAAACACGCGAAAATTATCTAGAGTTTTTTGATAAAATGGCCGACCCGCCCCTTATATCGAGTCGGATAAAAATTCATATTTCGAAAACTAAATGAGATAGAGGGGTGCGGTTTGCACTGTTATATTAAGAAATAATCATTTTAGAACATATTCAATCGGTGTCTTGCTAACTTTACAAAAAATCCTGAAAATTTCATAGTGAAAATTTAGTCATATATCCGAAAATATCGATTCCAGGTCGCAATGGATGCTTTTACCGCATTTATTAGCTCAAAATACATATAGAAACATACTTTATCAATGCATTTTCCAAAAAAAAATGTTTGTATATAGTTATATGGAAATTTCGCGAAAAAATTTTGGGTCTCATATTGTGTTCAAACTTTGTTTCTATACTAATTCGATACCCTAGAAAGCAAAAAGAACATCCATTCGTTCGTAGGACGAACCGTAGAATTTTTATATTCCTCCGAAAATCGGGAAAATCGCAGCTTTATGCACACTATCGGAAAATCGTCGATATCTCGCGAACCGTTAGTCCTAGGAACCGCTCGAGGCAAATTCTAAATCTACGGAAAATTCTGTATCAGAAATACAAATATTCGCGGGAAAATCGCTTTTTTAGTATTTTTTTTTGCGCGCCGTTTATATCGAGTCGGATAAAAATTCATATCTCGAGAACTAAATGAGATAGAGGGGTGCGGTTTGCACTGCTATATTAAAAACGATCATTTTAGAACACATTCAACCGGTGTCTTGCTAACTAAAAATTTAATCATATTTTCTAGCGTTTTTTGACAAAATGGCCGACGCGCCGCTGATATCGGGTCAGATAAAAATTCATATCTCAATAACTAAATGAGATAAAGGGATACGGTTTGCGCTGTTTTTTTAAGAAATGATCATTTTAAAACATATTCGACCAATGTCTTGCTAACTTAACAAAAAATCATAAAAAAAAATTTTCAAAATGAAAATTTAGTCATATATCCGAAAATATCGATCCCAGGTCGCAATGGATGGTTTTAATGCATTTATTAGCGGAAAATGCATATAAAAACGTACTTTTTTCACGCATTTTCCAAAAAAAATTATTTCGGCAAAAAAATTTGCGTATGGAGATTTCGCGAACAATTTTTGAGTCTCATATTGTCTTCAAACTTGGTTCCTATACTAATTCGATGCCCTAGAAACCGAAAAAAACGTCCATTCATTCGTAGGATAAACCATGGAATTTTTATAGCCCTTGGAAAATCGGGAAAAGCGCGACCTTATGTACGCCTTCGGAAAATCGTCGGTACCTCGCGAACTGCTAGTCCTAGAAAACCGCTCTAGGCAGATTTTGAATCTACGGAAAATTATTGTTGTGACGCGAAAACTACCTAGCATTTTTTGACAAAATGGCCGACGCGCAGCTTACATCGAGTCGGATAAAAATTTATATCTCGAAAACTAACTGAGACGGAGGGGTGCGGTTTGCACTGTTTTATTAAGAAATGATAATTTTAAAACATATTCAACCTATGTCTTGCTAACTTAACAAAAAATCCTAAAAAAAAATTTTTTGTGAAAATGACCGCAAATATCGATCCCAGGTCGCAATGTATGGTTTTAATGCATTTATTAGCTCAAAATACATCTCGAAACGTACTTTTTCTACGCATTTTCCAAAAAAAAAAGCTTTTTTTCGGTGAAAAAATTGAGTGGATATGTATGGAAATTCGTTAAAGATTTTTGGATCTCATATTGTGTTCAAACTTTCCGGAAAGGCCACAACACGTATGTCGTACCAGAAACTCTAAGCATGACATATACCTTCCCAAAAGCCTACCTCATTGAAAGACCTTTTCACTGCGTATTTTTATAATGAGTAAGTCTCATTAAAATGTGTTTTATTTGCTTGTTTACTTAAATCTTTTGGGTGTCATGTTCCAGCTGCTAGCATAGAATTTGTAAATATTTTATAGGGAATGAACTGCCTGATAGTCCGTTAATATTAATTATTTTTGTTACATATTAGATTAAAGTTATAAATTTCCTTTTTTTTTTAAATACACTTTAATTGCTGTATTAAGTTTAGTACACTTTTTGTTTAACTTCACTTATTTTGCTTGTATGACAATAACAAAATGGAGTTTAGGTCGCGTAATTTTAATTTCAATGTCATAGAAATTATTCACCTTGCATATGTATTGTTTATTTCCTTATTATTAAAGTCACCTAGATTCATTAGCTGCTTTACGGCAATGTTATATACTAACGAACGTTATATATATTGACAATTTATTTTTTTCATTGACCTATCAAAAAAAAGATTTTTTTCGATTAATATTTCGTTTTTTCATTACGAAAAAAATGTTAGTAGTTTCTTATTTAAACTTTTGTATCTCCAATAAAAATAAAGTTATTGAGATGAAACAAAAAACAGATTTTCGAGAAAAGTTGTACTTTGATAATGAAATGAGTTTTATGTTCCTTACTTTGCTAAATAATTCTACAGGGCGTTTTAAACTTTCGCCGAGATAACAACATTTTGTTTTCCCTCGTATAATAGACAGATGGAAACCGAAAATATCGATCCCAGGTCGCAATGGATGCTTTTAATGCATTTATTAGCTTAAAATACATATAGAAACATGCTTTTTCCACGTATTTTCCAATTTTTTCCGCTGAAAAAATTTTTATGGAAAATTTCGCTAAACATTTTTGGGCCTCAGATTGTGTTCAAACATCGTTTCTATACTAATTCGAATAGAAGAATAATAGAAACCGAAAAAAACGTCCATTCATTCGTAGGACGAACCGTGGAATTTTTATAGCCCTCGGAAAATCGGGAAAATCGCGACCTTATGCACGCCTTCGGAAAATCGACGATACCTCGCGAACCGCCCGAGAAAACCGCTCGAGGCAGATTCTGAATCTTCGGATAATTTTCTATCAGACATATAAACAATCGCTTTTTTAGTATTTTTTTTGCGACGCGAAAATTTTCTAGCGTTTTTTGACAAAATGGCCGACGTGCCGCTGATATCGGGTCAGATAAAAATTCATATCTCAATAACTAAATGAGATAAAGGGGTACGGTTTGCGCTGTTTCTTTAGGAAATCATCATTTTAAAACATATTCAACCGGTGTCTTGCTAACTTAACAAAAAATCCAAAAAAAAAAATTTCAAAATGAAAATTTAGTCATATATCCGAAAATATCGATCCCAGGTCGCAATGGATGGTTTTAATGCATTTATTAGCGGAAAATACATATAAAAACGTACTTTTCCCACGCATTTTCCAAAAAAAAATTTTTCCAAAAAAAAATTTGCATGTACAGGGTGTCCCATTTTCGTAGGTTTTACGGGGTTTCCAGCTTATGAGTAGAGATAGAGAGATGCGGTTTTCGCGACACCGTGTTACTTTTCGATGAAACTAAAGAAGCCGCAAACAGATTTGCCCTAACCATTTTAGTTTCCGTGCTACAGGGTGATTTTGAAAATTTGTCATTTTCGGACACCCCCTGTAACTCAGCTATCGTAAAATATATTTAAAATGTTTCAACTGGTATTTATAGATTTTTTCACGTAGAATTCAGTGGCATACTCAGATTTTTGCTGAGAGTCATAGTTTTTGACATATTGGCATAACCTACTATTTTTTAAATGGGAGACCCTATATATTATTTTTTCATCTTATTCTTCGTGTCGAGAGCTTTTCAAAAACATACCATAAGTCATATTTATTTTCATAAATAACATGAAAAAATGCATTTTTCTTTAAACGGATTTATGGCATAGCAGATCAATCGAAATAAGAGAAGGTGGCTGTGGTAGCCATGGCAACGCCAACAAAAATATGATCAGGCAGCCATTACTGCTGTCATTTTTGGCATTATTGCGTTTAAATTTTTCTTGACGTCTATTATAATTATTGTTTTTAATATGGCTCAGAATCAAAAATTTGAATATTTTGAGAAATATGAGGTGAACGCGTGTTTTATATTGTCTAATGAAGATGCAGATCAGGCGGCAGAGCTTTATCTGAACAGGTTAGTTCTTTTTTATCTTCCTGCATTTTGACTTTATTGGTTCGCTTTATTTTATCTTAGATATCCCGAGAGAAGACAACCAGAAAAAAGAATTTTTCAAAAAATTAAAAATAATCTTTGCCAATATGAATCTTTTAACAAGCCTCGATCGCGAACTTACAATAAAGACAACGAAGAATCTGAGGTCAACGTTTTAGCCCTCGTTCAGACAGCTCCTGAAACATCTTACAGGAAAATAGACGAAGAGGCGGGTGTACCGAAAACCAAAGTGCAGAAAATTTTGAAAAAGCACAAATTCAAACCCTATAAATACAAACTTGTGCATCATCTGCATCCTGGTGATGCAGAGCGCAGATTGGAGTTCTGCAATTGGTTTATAAATATGAAGGCAGAAGATATCGATTTTGAAAAAAAGATTATTTGGTCAGACGAGGCACATTTTACTAGTTCAGGGATTTTAAATAGACACAACACGCGATTTTGGAGTCAAGAAAACAACCATGTTATTTTTCCTAGGGAGCGTCAGGGCAGATTTGGATTCAATGTCTCCTGTTTTATTTTCAACCGAAAAATAGTTTACCAAATATATGAAGGAAATCTGAATTCGATTGGTTACGTGCGAATCCTAGAAGACGCATTAGGAATTTTGGATGATGTTCCCTTGGCTCAACTAAATAGGATTTATTTCCAGCAAGACGGAGCTCCAGCCCACAATGCCAGAATAAGTCAAAACTGGCTTAACGACCATTTTCCTGGAAGATGGATAGGAACACACGGACCTGTTCGATGGCCACCACGATCCCCTGACCTCTCAGTTTTAGATTTCTTTTTGTGGGGTTATTTAGAAAACAAGGTTTATGTAAGGCGATACGAAAACTTAGAACAACTAAGAATGGCCACCGAAAACGCTTTTGCAGAGTTACAAAGACAGTCATTTACAATAGAAAATGCATTAAAAAGAATTTTTAAAGTTTGTCACACTTGTAGGACACATAATGGTCTACAATTTGAACAATATTTGTAGTTTTAATGAAATTATAATTATTACCTTTTACCTACTTCCTAATTTTTTCTGATGCTGTTACTTTGTTATTTCGTTAATAAATATTTGTTAACTTTTTCCATGGCTCCACAGCCACCTTCCGTTTAAAGAAAAATGCATTTTTTCATGTTATTTATGAAAATAAATATAACTTATGGTATGTTTTTGAAAAGCTCTCGACATGAAGAATAAGATGAAAAAATAATATATAGGGTGTCCCATTTAAAAAATAGTAGGTTATGCCAATATGTCAAAAACTATGACTCTCAGCAAAAATCTGAGTACGCCACTGAATTCTACGTGAAAAAATCTATAAATACCAGTTGAAACATTTTAAATATATTTTACGATAGCTGAGTTACAGGGGGTGTCCGAAAATGACAAATTTTCAAAATCACCCTGTAGCACGGAAACTAAAATGGTTAGGGCAAATCTGTTTGCGGCCTCTTTAGTTTCATCGAAAAGTAGCACGGCGTCGCGAAAACCGCATCTCTCTATCTCGACTCATAAGCTGGAAACCCCGTAAAACCTACGAAAATGGGACACCCTGTACATATATGTATGGAGATTTCGCGAAAAATTTTTGAGTCTCATATTGTCTTCAAACTTGGTTCCTATACTAATTCGACGCCCTAGAAATCGAAAAAAACGTCCATTCATTCGTAGGACGAACCATGGAATTTTTATAGCCCTCGGAAAATCGGGAAAATCGCGACCTTATGTACGCCTTCGGAAAATCGTCGATACCTCGCGAACTGCTAGTCCTAGAAAACCGCTCAAGGCAGATTCTGAATCTACGGAAAATTCTATATCAGATATATAAACAATCCTTTTTTTAGTATTTTTTGTTGTGACGCCAAAAATACCTAGCATTTTTTGACAAAATGGCCGACGCGCAGCTTACATCGAGTCGGATAAAAATTTATATCTCGAAAACTAAATGAGACGGAGGGGTGCGGTTTGCACTGTTTTATTAAGAAATGATAATTTTAAAACATATTCAACCGATGTCTTGCTAACTTAACAAAAAATCCTAAAAAAAAAATTTGTGTGACAAATGACCGCAAATATCGATCCCAGGTCGCAATGTATGGTTTTAATGCATTTATTAGCTCAAAATACATCTAGAAACGTACTTTTTCTACGCATTTTCCAAAAAAAAAGCTTTTTTTCGGTAAAAAAATTGAATGAATATGTATGGAAATTCGTTAAAGATTTTTGGATCTCGCGCTTCGAGCGGCTTCTCGTTTGTATGCAAACCGATTTCCGAATAGGCACCTACCACATCCACAAACATTTACTTCAATTGTTTTACGAGCACGTGCTAGTGGAGATTTGCGCCCCAGACGTGGTGTGGATGGGGGTCGGGTTCGCCCACAACGCGTTTTAAACGTCGCATATTATATGAAGCCCAACTGTACCCTTACCACGTCCAGACAGTCCAGGCGTTGCTACCCACAGATTACCGCCTCAGAATAAGATTTTGTGAGTGGTTGTTGCAAAAAAATGCTCGAAATGCCCGTTTAACCGCTGATATTTTCGCCACCGATGAATCAACTTTTACTCGTAATGGTATAACCAATCTTTACAATACACACGTTTGGTCCTTTGAAAATCCTCACGCAATAGTCCAGACAAACTTCCAACATCGTTTTTCATGTGGGCAGGTATTATCGATGAACGTCTAATTGGACTGTTTATATTGCCATATCGGATGTATGGTTACCAGTATTTGGAATTTCTTCGGAATGATTTGCCGGTCTTTCTTGAAGATGTGTCATTGGCGGTCCGAGCAAGGATGTGGTTTCTGCACGATGGGGCACCTCCGCATTTTCGTTTAGAAGTTCGTAATGGTTTGAACGAGGTACACCAGATACGCTGGATCGGTAGGGGTGGACCAATTGCATGGCCTCCACGGTCTCCCGATCTAAATTCTCTGGAATCACAGTGGCTGCCGATAATTTGAGACTTCAAGCTCAGCAGGAAGGAGGTGTATTTCAGTTAGTGCGCCGAAATTCGATTAGACGCGCCCAAGCTTGCATTGAAGCCAATGGAAACAATTTTGAACAGCTTTTATAAGTAGTGAACTGGTAAACTGTATTATTTTATTATCTCGATTTCTGTACGACTCTTATTACATTTTTTTTAAGAAATCAACTTCTTTCGTAACAGTACATATGTGGTTAAAATTTCGTGGATAAGTTGTGAAACACCCTGTATAAACACAAAAATCGGCTTTTAATATACGAAAAAAAATTACACGTTTGAGCACGTAGAAAATTACTTGGTGTAAAAAATTAATTTTCTACGTGTAGAAAATATGGTAGAATATTCAAAATTTTCTACCTACCCAACCCTGATAGGACATCTACTAAATCAAATTTGTCTATCCATTATTAACTGTCAGTTCCGGCTATTTGATTGAGATTGCACGATAGCTCGTCGAAACGTTAAAATAACAACTGGGCAATAGATTCCTGGCAATTAGCACCCAGCCAGGCAATAAAAGCGATCCCCGCATGCGAAAGCGCTGAAATACGGGTGATGAATAGCGGATATTATGCCCGTGCCGACAAACACATACACACATACACCAGCGGAAGCGGAACCTCTCGGCGTCTATTTTAAAACGGTGGGAAATACGATACCGAAAGCTGATAACCCACTTGCTAATTGAGATATCGATGGGGCGGTTTTTCTTTTGCACGGTAATTAGGTATGCCCAACACAGGCGAAGGTTTGCGTGGAACAGTATTTCCTTTATAGTAAATAATTACGAAATTGTAATGGCGGATTCATGGTTTAAAAGTGTTTTTTGGGTTTTTACGCCTTAGAAAATTGGAAAAAAATAAAAAATAAAATATAATTACTCTATAAATCGAATAGATAGTCTTAAGTTCTGGGTCCACTATGAAGGTACCCGAGGAACGACACTGAAAAATTTTTGTTTTCTGGACGTTTCGAGGGAAAGTCTACCCCCGTCTTCAGCAAACCTCCAAATAAAATACTAAAAGCAGAATATTTCTTATTTTTTATTTTTTTCCAATTTTCTAAGGCGGAAAAACCCAAAAAATAGTTTTAAAAATATGAATCCGCCACTACAATTTCGTAATTATTTACTATACAAGTATGGGCCTAACATTTGTAGAGCTTTTCGTAATTTAGAAAATGAATTTAAAAAACTACAACATTCTGAAAATAGTCTTACTTTTTTTATGTAAATGTAGGAATAATAACTTAATTCCAAATTTTCTAAAACTAAAAACTTCTTATATCAACACTAAGACAAATAAAATCTTAGAAAGAGCAAGTAAGGCTCTATTGAGAGAGAGAATATAATTTCATAGATTTAATAAAACTCAAATTAAAGTTGAAATTGACAACATAAAAAGATATTTACATGAACAAATTTCTTTATATGATTATAATCACATATCTAACTGTGTTCAATATAGCTATAAACTAAATCTTAAAAAACAAAAACAAATTCACTTAAATAAATTTAATAAACTTTTACAAGAGCAATTAAATAATGAAATAAATTTTCTTAAAAATAACAATTTAATAAATAAAACTGTAGTTAATTTATCAAATAGAGAAATTTCAGAGTCTGAAAAACTTGTTCTTTCTAAAGGTTTGAATTTTTCAGTTACACAAAAAACAATTCCTAACTTTGATATCATTTCAGCAATTGAAGAAACGGCTCAAAATCTACCAGATGATCAAAAAGCTGAATTTAGAATTAGAACTAAAATTGCTCTTGAAAAACCACTTAAAATTAGACAAAATCTCACCCCCATAGAACAAAAAGCACTAAAAACACTTCAATCAGATAACACAATTAAAATTCTTCCAGCAGATAAAGGTAATGCAACTGTTTTAATGGATTGTACTGACTACGATCAAAAAATAACCTCACTTATAAACGAAAACACTTACTCGAAATTAAATAAAGATCCCACAGAACACATAGAAAGACAAATATACACTATGCTTAAAAAACTTAAAACCAATTTATAGATATTGAACGATTTAAATTAACACCACACCACAGTAAAACACCACATTTCTATGGGGTACCAAAAATTCACAAACCAAACATACCATTAAGACCAATAGTAAGTAGCGTAAACTCACCGACACATCCTTTAGCTAGGTTTCTTTTAAATATATTAAAACCGCTAGTAGGTAACACTAATTCATATATAAAAAATTCACAACACTTCCTTGAGAAATTGTCTAATATTCAAATAAATATAAATAATACACTGGTAAGTTTTGATATCGTTAGTCTTTTTACAAATGTACCTGTAGATAAAATTTTAAACATTGTAAGAAATAAACTTGAAAATGATAACAATCTTAGTGAACGTACATCATTAAACATTAATACTATTCTAGAATTACTAACTTTTTGTGTAAAAACCACTTATTTTAAATACAAAAACGAATATTACCAACAAAATTTTGGCATGGCTATGGGGTCTCCTTTATCTCCTTTACTAAGTAATATTTTTATGGAAAACTTTGAGTTAAATTATATTCAAAATTAGGATCATAAACCACTTATTTGGTGGAGATACATTGACGACATTTTTTGTATCTATGAACATGACGATCAATATTTAAATAATTTTTTATATCATATTAACACCAAAGAACCAACAATTAAATTTACTATTGAAAAGGAAACAGACCAACAACTTCTATTTTTAGACATACTTATCAAAAAAGACATACACAGTTTTGAAACGAAAGTATACAGAAAACCTACACACACAAACAGATACTTAAATGTTTACTCAAATCATCCAATCATGGTTAAAACGGGAGTGTCTATATAACAGAGCAAAAATAATTTGCAAAGAACAAAATTTTATTAAAGAAAAAAATTTTATAAAAGATGTTTTAAATCAAAACAATTATCCTAATGATTTCGTTGAAAAATGTTTTTATGAATTTGAGAATCCAAAAGACAAACAAATCCAAAATAGACCAATTACAAACCTCTTTATACCATACATACCTAATTTATCAGATAAAATAAAACGAATAGGTAAACGTTTTAACATCAGAACGATCTTTAAAACACAAAATACACTTAGATGTAAACTTACAAAAACAAAACCTAGCAATGAACAAGAAAATACAAAAAATGTTATTTATAAAATTGCGTGTCAATGCAATAAATTTAACATTGGTGAAACCTCTAGGCCATTAGCCAAAAGAATTAAAGAACACCAAACATACATAAAAAATAGGGAATTTCAAAAATCAAACATTTGCCAACATGCACTAGATAACAATCATAAAATTAATTGGAATGCTTCTAGTATTTTAGCAAAAGAACCATGTTCCAAAAAACGTAAAATAAAAGAAAGTGCCTTAATATTATTAAATAAAGATAATTGTGTAGCATCTTGTTCCGTTAGTTTTAATAACACTTGGTTAAATTTGCTAAATACTGAAGTAAAAAAAGGACACCTCAAAATACAATAAATTAAAATGAACATACTCTAGGTACACCTATTTCGCACCTTGTTCTAACAATTAAAAATAACACCTTTAAATTGACATTCATTGACATTTTGTCAGAGATTAGCCATTCTGGTTATATTTCTGATACGAAACATAAGAAATATTCTGCTTTTAGTATTTTATTTGTAGGTTTGCTGAAGACGGGGGTAGACTTTCCCTCGAAACGTCCAGAAAACAAACATTTTTCAGTGTCGTTCCTCGGGTACCTTCATAGTGGACCCAGAACTTAAGACTATCTATTTAATTTATAGGGTAATTATATTTTATTTTTTTCCAATTTTCTAAGGCGGAAAAACCCAAAAAATAGTTTTAAAATAGTATTTCCTGTTATAAGGGGAAACTGTTTTGGCTATTTTGAATTGTGTTCTTTAAAATTTCAATCTTAGCGAGTGAAAAGAAGATGCCACGTACAGGGTATCAGGTTTCGGGTACTTTTGCGGGTTTTTCTCCGTTATTTTTATAGATACAAAGTTGAGGTTTTCGCGACTTTTTCATAAAACTATAGATGCCGTTAAAAAAATTTTCACAGCCCTTTTAGTTTTTAAGATACAGGGCGAAATTGAAAATGTTGCATTTTCAAGCATCTCAATTAACCGATGAAAATGTGAAAACTGTTTCTTATATAACTTTTCCTGTGGAACTTAATTCCGCGAATTGAATAAATCGGAATTAGTATACAGGGTCAGGTCAAAAAGTTATCGGACCCTACTTTATTTTTTTTTAATGGAACACCCTGTATATTTATAAACTATAAAATTTGTTTTTTTTTTATGTTTTCAAAAATATATAATAGTATGCACTTTATCTTAGAAATTCGCAATTAAATGCATAATTTAATAGTACGCTGTGAATAACAATAATAAACAGTTGAAAGTTACATATTGCTAACGAAGAATTGGATACCTTATATACAGGTATCTTCTTATATAAAAATACCTATAGAGTTTTTTAATAACAGTAAGTTTGTAACGACAGTTTTATAGCTTAAAGTAACAATATAACAAACCCAAAAAAATAACATTATTAAAAAAAAGAAAAAAAAAATTTAAAGGTAATGTTTAAATTAACGACCATTTTCTCTAATGCAAAATTGATACATTCTTCTAATTCTTTGAATAGCGTTGAAAAGAACCATTAGTCTCATTCGCAGATTTCGAAAGGCTAAATGAATTGCCTCTCGATGGTTTGCTATACCGTCATATCGTGTTTTATATCCTCCATTTTGTATATAGCCCCATAAAAAAAATTTAAAATTGAGAGATCTGGAGATCCTGGAGGCCATCTAAAAGGTCCGATCTTTGAGGAAAGTTATTATCAAGAACTTTCCTTAAGAGCTTAGAGTCGTGACTTTGGGCACCCTCTTGCTGTAGATAAACAGCATTATATTGGGCTGATGGAATATTTTCCAGCAGTTCTGGAATAACTTCCTCAAGGATTTCTAGGTATCTACAAGCTGTAAGACCTCCTTCAAAAATCCTATAAACTATATGTCTGCCCAAAATAAAACATGACACTCCAACTTCAAAGCGTCTTTGTTGTGTCCTTGAATCTGTTTTGTTATCATACCCCATAACCTCCTGCAGATTTTACAGCAGGTCAGTGGCGGCTCGCGGGTGAAAAAGTAAGTGAAGTGCAAATGAAGCAAGAAAATATCGCAATAATTTGTTTTCCAGAATTTTTTTGTATGTAGGGGGGGGTAGAATATTTTTTTACGACTTACCTAAATTTTGTATACTAAATCAATTCTCCTATCCTTCATAGCAGCAAATTTATTTATAACATCCCCATAAAATGGATGAGTTGCCCTAATCTCCTCCAGAAATTCCTTTTGAATTGAAATATTGCCAAGAGAAGTAGGTCTTTCTTGAGATATTGTATTTCTTAAACAAGTTTTTACACATTTGAAGCAAGAAAAACTTCTTTCCACTGAAGCACTTGTCGACGGTATTGTTAAAATAAGGGAAACCAATTTATATGCTTCGGTAAAAATATATTTATTTTTATTAACTTTTTTCACTCGCTCTTGCAGCGATATATTCCAATTACCCTCATTGGCAAAAATAAGACCAAGCTCCTTTTTAAGTCGTTGACTTTTTGAAAATATTTCCCTCATATAACTGTAACAAATTTTCAAACCGACCAGTCGGAAAATTTAAACTATATTCGGAAAATTTAGCAGAACCTGTCAAACATGAAAATGTAAGTTTTTCACAGTCTTGAAATCTTAGAGTCATTTCCATTAAAATACGATCCAACATTTCTTAAAAAAGGGTTCTATAATTAGCCCTAATTTGTTCAGGTGAAAGCTTAGCAAGCTCACGTAATAATTTTTTTTTAAATAATGTAAGGACGTAGCCGATGCACGTATCGGACAAGTGGTCCTTCAGAAACATACTCTACGGAATGCTAAACATTCCAAATGGTACGAATTCGCAGAATAAAAAAATATAATATTAAGAGTAAAATAAGGCTAAAAATATATATATTGTCAAATAATAAAAACAGACAAAACAAAGAATGGTGACACAAGTATCAGACAAAACACATAAAAACAAGGAGGACAATCACATAATCAATCCATTCAACAGCGTTTTTAATTGTATTGAGGTAAGGCTGAACATGTCGTATGCCGAAAAGTGACGATTATAATTATATACTAGTCGGTCAACAAATGCATTAAACCCATAATTAGTTCTTCTGACAGGAACCAAAAACGAGACTGACTGTAGTAGTATTTCACAGTCAATCCCTCCATTCACTAATTTGTGCAAGAAATCAGAAGTGCCTTTCTTCGCCGTAACTCAAGGGTCTGTAGGCCGCAGAGAAGAATTCTTGTAATATAAGACATATCTTGATATGGAAAATTAAACTTGAACAAAAGATATTTTGCAAATTTATTCTGAACTTTTTCAATCCTGTCGATGTGACACTGATACGAAGGGCTCCATATGGTAGAGCAATATTCTAAGATACTCCGTACTAAAGAGTTATAGAGACTAGTAATCGCTTTAGTATCAGTGACATGCTTAGTGTGTCTGTCCAAAAGAATGTTAGGGACACCATCTGGACCATCCTTTTTAGATAAATCGAGGGTCTTTATTTTGTTACAGATCTCTGCTTCTGTAAAATGATGTGAAAACAGTGACATACCTGAAGAACTTACGGGCTCCATTCCACCAAGATCTATGTTTTGGTGGTTAGAGGAGCACGACTGAAGGTGAGCAGCAAAAGCATTAGCAATGTTGTTTGAACCACTGATTTCTTCACCTTCATAGCTCATGATGTTGGGCAAGCTAGAGTCTCTTCTTAAATTTCGAACAAATGACCAAAAGTATTTGATGTGTTTAGGGATAAGTAGTTTGGTTTGTATGATATACAGGGTGACAATTTAAAAACTTGAAATGACATTACCTTAGGAAGGAAAAACTTAATCAAAAAACGCTCAAAACACTTTCTATAAAATGAAGAGGGAACAAATAAAAGCGTATTATTCGACCCTTGTCTGTAACCCCTTGGGCAGGGTGAGATACACCCCTAAAATCTTAAATAGAAAGGGGGTCGAGTGATACATCATCTTAAAGCTCTTGAAAAATGCTTTCCAATGGTACCACAGAAAGCTGTTTTTCGTGAATTTCTTCTGTGTTTATTAAAGGAAACAATAAATTAAAACAAAATTGTGAAATTTTTTATAATTATTTAATTAAATATTCAAAATGGTTCCCGTTGTTTTGGAGACAATAATAAAGCCTTTGTTCAAATTCTTCGCGTACATTTGCAAATGTTTCTCTGGATATAGCACAACATTCCTCAACTATCCTGTCTCTGAGTTGCTTTATTGACTCAGATTGAGTTTTAAACACCACAGATTTAAGGTGACCCCACAAAAAAAGTCAAGAGGTGTTAGGTCCGGGGATCTAGGTGGCTATTCACCAGGACCTCTTCTTCCAATCCACTGGTCTGTCTGTCTGATTTTCTAATTCCCGCACTTTTAGTGGTTCAATAGACCTCTGTAGCATTTCAGCATGCATGTCGCCATTTAAATTCCCTTCTGTAAATATTGGGCCGATAATTACGTCTCCCAATATTATACCAGCCCAAACATTAATTTTCTGGGGGTACTGGGTATGCCCTTCCGTAAATACGTTTGGGTTCTCGTCATTCCAGTAACGACAGTTTTGCTTATTAACATGTCCATTCAAATAAAAGGTACATTCATCACTGAAACAAATATTTTTAAGTAGTCGAGGTTCTGGCGTAATTCTACCTGTCATTATTTCACAAAACTGGATTCTTCTATCCGGGTCGTCGTAACCAAGTTCTTGCAGTATGCGCAGTTTATAGGGATGAAACTTATGAAATTTAAGTACGTTTCTTATTGTTTCACGAGATAAGCCAGTTGCTACAGCTGCTTGACGAGTTGATAAAGTTGAATTAATTGCAAACTGCCCCAGAACTTCAATTTGCGCTGCTTCGTCAACTAGTCTCGGTTGATTTCTCTTTTTATTCGCGACAGAGCCAGCTTCTAGTTGGCGAACATACTCCGGACATACATTTTGACCTGGATGCCTTTCATTAAATCTTTGGGCTGTCCTTAAGAAACTTTGATCCTGAGAATCATAAATGAAAATCATTTCTACACGTTCAGCTGTGTTGTACACCATTATTTAAGATAAGTGCTGCTTTTCGTTTAAACTGAACCAAAAGCCAACTGTTAAAATATCAATACTAATAGTACAAGTTACTTTTAAAGTAAATATTGTGATAATAAAATGCGAATATTCATAAACAAATAAAATACCAGGCTTCAAATGTTTAGAATTCTTAAGAGACATGCCAAGATATCGGTACCAATCATTTTGAACATTTACTTAAATAAAAATAAAAATGTTCAAAACTGTGTTTTTATTTATTGTTTTCTTTAATAAATACAGAAGAATTTCACGAAGAGTTGCTTTCTATGGTATCATTGAAAAGCATTTTTCAAGAGCTTTAAGATGATGTATCACTCGACACCCCTTTCTATTTAAGATTTTAGGGGTCCAAGGGGTTACAGATAAGGGTCGAATAATACGCTTTCATTTGTTTCCCTCTTCATTTGAGCGTTTTTTGATTAAATTGTTCCTTCCTAAGATACGGCCATTTCAAGTTTTTAAATTGTCACCCTGTATGAAAGGTAACACATATCGGTTCGAAGTTTAACCTCTCTTCGTAAATTAGAATAGGCTACATAATCAACTTGCTGTTCAGTCCTTTTGTATTTTTTGTAAAGACGATTCTTTTGCCCAATGAGTTTTCTTAAGGGATTTATTTCTGTAATAGAATTTACTTTATCAAAGATGGTATTAAAAATTTTTACAGAGCGCCCCACGACAGCATTTTAAATTGCATATGTAAAAATGAATGTCAGGCGATTTTTTTTTGAAGAACTTCAAATAGTATGTCCGTGATTGAGAAAATGTCATTATACACTAATGCCAGAAATGTGAATTCAAAATCGTTCATCTCACCTAAAAATCCTTTCGCAAAGCGGATTGATTTTTCATCAGATTTGTCACAGTTTGTAATAAATTCAAAGACGTCTTTTAATTTAATCCAGTCTCGAACAATCACATTTACTAACTTCGAATTTGAAGTTGTAACAACACCATAAATAAATATAACACAAAACAGTCAAGTTAACTGAAAAGGAACTCACCGATTGCAGCGAAATCCGCGAAACTAAAAGTGAACAACCACTGCAAACTGTATTACACGTGGGTGTAGTGTATTGCGCCTGCAATTCACCGAGAGCGTTGCTTGGCGCTGGGTTCGACGTTATCGGATGCGCGTTGTCATGGCAACATAGTAGGAAAATTGTAAACTAAACATATCACCTCCAGCAAAGTCAAAGAGGTTTGCGCCACTGTTATAGTTGTTATAATAAAGGTCGATTGAAAGTTTTAAAAAAATATGCCGTCAACGGTCAAGTAAAATATTTATTCGAGATGTACAGGGTGGCCCACATAAGATGACTTACTACCTTATCTCAGAATCTGTACGAGATAGGGAAAAAAGTTTTATACAAAAGTTTCTTAGGTTTATCTAGATTTTTTAAATATTATATTTTTATATATATAGGGTGTGTCATTTTGCGTTGACAGATGTCAACTTTGTTATTTTAAATGGAACACCCTGTATATTATTATGGATTTGAATAGCTCTCTTAGAGACGATTTCAACGATGTGTTATAAGATGGGTTTGACATACTTTCAACTTGTTGTATCTCTGGTATTTATCAACTTTTTTGTTTCATTTTTGTGCAGAAAAAAACATAATTTTATGCTTTATTGGACGTGTAGGTAAAAATATTGAAATTGAAAAAAAATGTTACAGTGTTGTCACGTTTTGCGTACCATCAGTTTTCTCAAGATTTTTAAATGCAACCCCCTATATTTTATAACGGATTTAAATAGAGCATCGAAAGATGATTTCAACGATATATTATAACATAGGTTTACAAGTCACGGTTCCCGAGTTTGGGGATTTTCTTCAGGAATCAATTTTAATATTAAACAATTTTTACTAAAACATAATATAAACTATTAAACGTGACATGACATGAACGAAGACAACAAAATTAATATTATATGCTAAAGAATATCTAAATTAGATTTTGTAATTGCTTTGAATAATTATTACCACGCCGTTTTCCAGATCAAACGTAAAACTCTCTAAAAATCAGTTAAATACATAATGTGTATTTTTGTTAAAATAGTGTGAATCTATTTAAAAATAGTTCTTTATGTTTCCTTCCCATATACTAAATAAGCCTTATCAATGTTATGATTAGCGATTACCGAAACAGTCGGCCAAGGCGACTGTGTCGATAATGGTGCCGCAAAATGTCTTTGCTTACTAATCATTTTTGTTGTTTCGTTTTTATATAGAGCGTCTGAAAGTCAGTCGAGTAATAAACGTCATCAAGCTAAGTATTGGCTTCGTGTTTTTTCTCTCACAATTATTTACCAACCTTTCCACAACCCTATCAACAATTTTAAGTAAGCTGTGCTTCAAAACCATGGAAACAAACGAAATATTATTTGAATGAAATTTGACAGCTTGGTTGCATTTCTTGATTAAATTAGTAAATTTAAGAAATAATTATGTCGAACTACACTATTCAACAACGTTTAAATTTATATGAGTGCTTCATTAGAAACAATAAGAGTCCCGCACTAGCGTTAAGGGAGTATAGAAGACTGTATCCAAATAGCAGAATTCCAAGTAAGAAAATCTTCGTAAGAATTACACGAGATCTGGAAAATGGCGTTGTGATAAACAATAAAAGAAACCGGCCTAGGACAGTTCTTACAGAAGAAAATCAACTTGATGTTCTTTTATATTTTGAGGAAAGCAATGAAAATTCCCAAAGGGATGCCGCACGGGACATATCGCATATTAGCCGATCAAGTATTCAGAGAACACTTAATATCAACGATTACCATCCTTTCAAATTCACTTCGGTACAAGAGCTGTCCATAGCTGATTTTGTCAACAGAGCTACTTTTTGCATGGATATGATGGACCGCCACTTTGATCAACCGGTTTTTGACAAAATTCTTTTCACTGACGAAGCAATTTTCAACACCGCGGGAATATTTAACCGAAAGAACTGCCACTAATGGTCAAGGCAAAATCAACATAAAATCAAAGCCATCAGAAAGCAGGGACATCAAAGTGTATATGTTTGGTGCGGAATAATAAAGGACCGAGTGATTGGGCCGGTTTTTTATGATAGGACTCTTAACGGACAGAGATACCACAGTTTGTTGCAAAATGAAATACAACCTCTTATTAATGAATTACCGGATGAAATTAAAGATGGTCTTGTATTTCAACAAGACAGTGCGCCGTACCATACCGTAAGACCTGTAATTGAATAGTTAAATGAAAGATTTCCAATGTGGATTGGCAGATTTGGGTCAATACCCTGGCCAGCTCGGAGTTAATAAGATTTTTTTTTATGGGGAAATATTAAAGACGTGTATAAGAATAAAGTTAATAACCTAGACGATTTAAGGGGGAGAATAATGGAAGAGATCCATTTGATCAATGAGAGTGGAGCAGTTCGTAGGGCAATAAAAAAATTAGACATTATTTATACAACATGTATAGCACAGGAAGGTGGTTATATAGAAAATTTAATTTAAGTAATGTTTATTTTTTTGTCTTTGTTCTTGTTATGTCATGTTTAATAGTTTATGTTATGTTTAGTAAAAATTGTTTAATATTAAAATTGATTCCTGAAGAAAATCCCCAAAACTCGGGAACCGTGACTTGTAAACCTATATTATAATATATCGTTGAAATCGTCTTTCGATGCTCTATTTAAATCCGTTATAAAATATAGGGGGTTGCATTTAAAAATCTTGAGAAAACTGATGGTACGCAAAACGTGACAACACTGTAACATTTTTTTTCAATTTCAATATTTTTACCTACACGTCCAATAAAGCATAAAATTATGTTTTTTCCTGCACAAAAATGAAACAAAAAAGTTGATAAATACCAAATACCAGAGATACAACAAGTTGTCTCTAAGAGAGCTATTCAAATCCATAATAATATACAGGGTGTTCCATTTAAAATAACAAAGTTGACATCTGTCAACGCAAAATGACACACCCTGTATATATAAAAATACAATATTTAAAAAATTTAGATAAACCCAAGAAACTTTTGTATAAAACTTTTTTCCCTATCTCGTACAGATTATGAGATAAGGTAGTGGGTCATCTTATGTGGGCCACCCTGTACAGTTTATTTTATACCAATTTATTATACCAAAATTTTAAGAGATATATAATAAATATAGTTACATGTTTGCTTGTTTACTTTTCCTGGTGAAGTAGCATTACACATTACAGATTATTATAGAGGAACTGGTAAAATTGTGATACGGATTCAATATGGCGAAACAAAATGGCGGCCAAATGAAATGTTTAAAATCGTGAAAAAATGCAGGTTTTATATATCTTTACGTTTTAGAGCTCCTAGATGCCAAAAGATATGTTTTCCCAATTTCATTTGTCTCTCTGTTTGCCGGTTCGATGTACCAAACTTTCTCATCGGATTGACTTCAAATTTTTAAGAGATATATAAAAATAAATATAGCGGAACAAAATGGCGGCCAAATGAAATGTTTAAAATCGTGAAAAAATGCAGGTTTAATATATCTTTACGTTTTAGAGCTCCTAGATGCCAAAAGATATGTTTTCCCAATTTCATTTGTCTCTCTGTTTGCCGGTTCGATTACATATTACGGATTGACTTCAAATTTTGATTATTGAAATATATACAATATGGCGGAACAAAATGAAATGTGAAAATCGTGAAAAAATGCGAGTTCGTTTTACCGCATTGTTTTCCCAATTTCATTTGTCTCTCTGTTTGCCGGTTCGAGGTGTAGCAAACTACTTCTCATCGGATTGACTTCAAATTTTGGTTATATGGGGATGATTTGGTATTATTTTGGTAAAAATACAATATGGCGGAACAAAATGGCGGCCAAATGAAATGTTTAAAATCGTGAAAAAATGCAGGTTTTATATATCTTTACGTTTTAGAGCTCCTAGATGCCAAAAGATATGTTTTCCCAATTTCATTTGTCTCTCTGTTTGCCGGTTCGAGGTGTAGCAAACTACTTCTCATCGGATTGACTTCAAATTTTGGTTATATGGGGATGATCTGGTATTATTTTGGTAAAAATACAATATGGCGGAACAAAATGGCGGCCTAATGAAATGTTAAAAAAATTATTGCTAAAAAACAAATTATTCAATTTACCTCAAATTTTTGCAAACAAATCAAGAAATCAACAAATATTTTAGTATGAATCCAAGACACGAAACAAAAGAGCGGCCCAGTGAATTATTTAAAAACATCATTCTGAAAAACTACTTATCAGATTAAATTTAACTTTTGGGCATTCATTAAGTGTGATATATGAGATAAATTGGTAAAATTGTGACACGAATTTAAGTCGGAGAAACAAAATGGCGGCCAAATAAAATGTTTAATAAAGTCAATGTAAAAAATCTTTTTATTCAATTGACTTAATATTTTGTGATACAAGGATTAACTGGTACGAATTTAAAATGACGATACAAAATGGCGGTCTCAAAATATCAAGATAAAAGAAATTAAATTTATTTTAAATCATACCCAAAAAATGTGTGACATAGGTAGGAACTGGTAAAATATTGGTACGATTTCAATATGGTGGAACAAAATGGCGCGTTAAAAATATATTTGAAAGGACAGTGTCCCGGGTAAAGGAAATTGAGAGATTTTTTAACCTGCTCTTCATTCATTTTAATTCACTTTATTAAATAAAACAAGTTGGAGCTTTAAAAGTTAGTTTCATTGTGCCACTCCAGTCAATGAAAACCACTCTCACAAAATCATTTAAAGAAATTTGTACAGGTAATTTCATCTTGTAGTACTCTTCGTGCTAAGATTACCTAAAAACCATTAAACTTGCCCCACAAAACTCTTTTGAGGGTATTAGCGATTATAAAAGAGGATTTATTCGGACGTCATTTCTTTTAAGTGTACTTTTTTTCTAAAACCTAATTGTATGATTACGTTGGTATCATCCCGACTAAATCACGTCCACCGAAATTCGGGCCCTTTTGTTCTAATCCACAAAGTTTTTTCAAGCCCGCAACGCCGTCATATATGTAAATTTTGGGGTAATTAAAATTCCCGTTTTAGGGGGAAACTAATCCGGGTGTGGTTAAAATGGCTTCTGACTTTTAAAAAGGGTCGGAACAAATTGCTGGGGGTTTTTACAAGCTTTTATTTAACTTCACTTGTCCGTCCGTCTGTCTATCGATCTGGGTATACAGGGTGTTACAAATTCGAGGTATAAGTATAAGTATAAATAAAAAGGTCAGTTAAATTAAGGAAAAATTACAGAATTGAATTCTTATTAATATACCGCCGAGAAATTTACAAAAGTCCGAGTATTTCCGTAGATATTCGTAAAACACCAAAAAAAAATTAAAACTATGCACTTAACTTTAAATTCGACGTGTTTTTTTTATGGCGAAGTCGGTCGGTGCTTTTCGTCAGACAAGAAGAGCCGTATTTAATGACGTGCAGGCTGTCAAATACAGAACAGGAGATCACAGTAGTCTATCGTTGCAGACGTAATAAAAAGCCAAATGAAAATGTCTAGATTATTGAAAATTTCTGTAACGGTTGTTAATAATAACAATAATAATAATAATAATAATTTTATTCAAACCAATAATTATTAAACTAATTTGTATAAAGTAATATATACATATCAAACTCTAAAATAAAAATTACAAACAATATACAAAAAAAGACAAAACACTGAGCATAAAATATTTAACTCAAAAACTCTTGCACATTATAGTAGTTCATTTTAATAAAAAGACTTTTCAGTTTACTTTTAAAAATTCTTAAAGTAGCAGCTCATCATTACTTAGTCTATTAAAAAAATTGCAACCATTACAGGCTATCAAAATACAAGAGTTCTAACCACACTACACTACAACTTGTTACGTTTATTTGTTATTTTAAATTTCTTGAAATATTCTCGGCAAGAGTCTCTGTAAGAAAGTCCAAATATAATTCGAATGGCATATTACTGCAATAAAAACGCTATTTGCACATTAGAACCTGCCCCCCAATTGATTATGCCATAGGATAGACGACTGTGTATGATACAAGAACATTTTGACTGCAGTAATTATATAAAGCTTTTAGTGCATAGCAATTCTGCCTTAGGTTAACTGAGAGGTTTTCAACGTGATCCAGCCATCGTAAGTTTTCGTCAAAATTTAGGCCCAGCGTTACACATGAGTTAGGTGATTCTATCTTGTTGTTGTCAATTTGCAAATTGTGCGAGTGATTTTGCCTAGTGTTTGAAAACACAATAAACTTTTTGTTTTTGTGATCACAGTATAGCATTTTTATAAACCACATCAGTAGTAGTTTTAAGTGAATAAGCATCTTTCTTTACAACAACAATATTGGTATCATCGGCATATGAGACAACTGTTACACCTGATGGTCCAAATGAGAAATGAAATCACTAGAATAATTAAATTGCTCTATTAGCAAAGAATTACTTTTAGCTTTGTTAATTAGAACATATTGCATACGTCTATTCAGGTAAGAGCTCAGCAGCTTCCCTGCCTGTCATCTAATTCTATATCTTTCTAGTTTAAACAAATAATGTTATGGTTAACCATGTCAAACGCACGAGAAAAATCCACAAACAGGCCTGACACATAGAGACTTTTATCAACAGTACTAATTATTGTCGTTTGAAATCCACATAAAGCACTTGCGATTCCGTAAAACCGCGCTGAGAGTCACTCAGTAGGTTATTTCTGTCTATAAATTTTAATATTAATTCCAAAAAGTTTGGATATACTAGATAACAGGCTAATCGGTCTATAATTTGAATAGTCATTTTTATCCCCCCTTTTATAAAGAAGTGCACTGGATTTAACTGTTCTGGGAAAGTTGCAAACTCAACAGAGATATTTATAAGACAAGTTAACACTTATCTTATAAAGGGTGTCAGCCCTAGTTCCACCCTTTACTTGATAAAATCGTATTTAATAGCTTATGTTGTTGTATTGACTAGGACAATCTCATCTCATATATACGTGGGTGGCAACTGGAGACAGTGTGTAAATATTCAGCTAAATTAATGCGATCCATATGGGCTCAAATATGCCAGAATGGGATCATGTAATTAGTTGACTGAGTAAACAACAAGGGGAATCTAGACAAGAACACAATGCAACATACACAGGATACAGACACGATGCTG
>JAUTXW010004199.1:0-72726 GCA_030620095.1 Kuschelorhynchus macadamiae | reverse complement strand
AAAATCTCCAAAAAACAAATAGATACTTCGTTGTTAGAATTTTTGTTAAGACTAATATTATTAATCGACAATATAGGAATAATCAGCCCAACTTTAGGGGTTCATATTCGTTGGGAAAGAAGGTTTTTCATATGATTATTATTATTTTCAAAAGAATGATTATTTTACTAACAATGTATGTTTGATTTACTTTTCAAACACGAAAATGTGTAACTTGATATTTTTCCGGTTTGGGCCCAATGTGCGACGCTGTGCATCTTCGGTGCAATAGGTGTACTAACTGTATTTATATGGTTTGAAATGGTATTTTTTTAGAATAATCTGCACTGTTGACTTAGGTACTCCCACTTCATCCTCTCGACTTTTGACAGGAAGTTGACGGATTTTGATTGCATGGCAATCTAAACATTAATCTCTTTAGTTTCTCGATTTCTTTGTAATATGATTTCGGTCGCGGTACTTTGAAAGATCCGTGACGCGGATAGATTTACTTTAATTCTTGAAAAAATGTTCTCTTATCGGGCTATCTTCGTTCTGAACACTTATATGAATACATGCTATTTACATATATAGAGTATAGAACGACATATTTAAAATAAATTAAACCGAATTATTTTATTATACAGGGCGATGTAAAAGATGTTGTTTCTTATCACTTAACAACAAAATTGCTATTCTACTTTTCAAATATTTTAATTATAATTAATCTTATTGGAAATTTAGTGACATCATATCTACATGTTACAGACTTGCTGCAATAATATGCTTTTTTTATCACAAGCAAATTTTGGACACAATTGGAACGATAGGGGCATTTGAAATATTAATATTATTATTCTGAAAGAAAGTCACAAAACTAAAGTTTTATTATTATTATTCCAGGTTTCTTGTTTTTCAAAATACTGAGAGTCCCTTCGGCATCGGCCATTACTAGTTGCGAAAAGCCCTGTTTAAGAAGCAAAATTATTTTGTTTACTTAGTATTACTCCGTCACTTACCGGATTAGATACATCTCTGACGCTTCATCCGATTTTCCGGGAACTGTATAAAACAAACAAGCACGTCATTATCCAAGTTTTCGAAATTCGCAGCCATTTGATATTTAATAGATGGACAAAAGGCAATATTTGATTAAAATAATTTAACAACAAATGTCAATTTACTACAATGGCTAAATAGAATCTATATATCCTTTTGTTTAATCAAGCCATGGCTGCCTTATTTTATTTAAGACAGATCTTGGGTATTTCTATGGGATAAATTAAATAGTTGTAAGTAAGTATTTTCAAACAAACAATTGTCAACATTATAGTGTTATTAAATCCAACGTCATTTCTTGTAAATAAAACATTTTTAGTGTATAATAGTATATATATTTGTGTTAGTTGTGTTGTCTAGGTAAATGTTAAGTAGTACGGTGTATCTTTGTTTATTAATTTATTGTTTAATCATGATATTATAACAACTTCGTTATGATAATTCAGATTTGAAAATTACCATTAACAATTTTCATACCTACTAGAAAAACGGATTAAAATTTCTTTAAATTGACTTTATTGTCGGTACCGGATTGAAAATAATATCATGTTATATATTTTTTTGAGAATTTAAAAAATGAGCGGAAACCAACATTAAAAAATATTCAGGGGTATCCTATTTAAAAAAAAACCCAACTTTAGTCTATACCTCAAAAACAATAGTATCTAACGAAAAACTGACTACGCCATTGGATTCTACGCAAAAAACTCTATCGATGTAAGTTTTCACCTTTTCGCACATGTCAGGCCAATGAGATACGAGCGGTACCTGAATACGCAAAATTTTCAATTAGGCATCTCAAAACGAGAAAAGGGTTAGAAAAATTTGTTTGTGGCTTTTTTGGTTTTCCACAAAAGTAGCATAGTGTTGCGAAACCGCATCTCTCATCTTCAGTACAGAGAGATACCTCAAAACCATCGAACGGATACCCTGTACATTGTACACCGATTACTTCCAATGCTTTGACAGATTTGGATGAATTTTTAGGAATTGTTCAGGATATTGCCGAGGTGGTCCCATTATAAATCAACTTAAAAATAAAAACGGCGGAATGGTGTCATTTGAACCTTTTTCTGTCAGAGGTTTTCTGAGATAATTTAAATGATCCTGTAACATATTACTTTAAAATTTAATATGATGTATAATTATTCAAAAAAATAATTTTGAACCATCCCCTCAAGGGGAGAATATATTAATTTATTTTCTCTAAAGTTATTTCGGTTATTATAAATCTTAATGGATGTTGGAAATGTTAAATAACTTAACGTTCAATTTTACTAATTATTTGGTTTTCGCGTAATATGGTGCTTATATTTTGTTTGTTACTGGTGAACCATGTTCACCGCGTAGTTATTTTTATGATCATTTGCACAAATAAAAAATAGTAGCGGGTTTTCGACATTTTTTTACTTAAAAGGTGCAAGAACCTGTATAGGGTGTGGACAAAAATGTTGTATTCCATATATGCATTGATGCTTTATAAACTGGCAATTGTCAACCAAACTCCCAATTTTAGATTTTTAAGGGTTTTTATAGTGCAAATTGAAAATAGTTTTCAGAAAATCACAGATTACCTTAATTATCTCTTCAAACTACGCAGAAATCGTCTATAGTTTAAATTGGTAACTTATTTTTGACAAGGAATCAACACGGACAAAATCAGGCGTCCCATTTAACATTTTATATATTCCACAATTGGGACACCCTGTAGGGTCAATTCGGGGTAAAATGAAACATCTCAAATTTCTATTTAAAGTTCCCGCTTTAAAATCTAAAGTTATGTTTGTTGGTTGTAGTTGCAACACTGCTTCTAACATTCATAATAGCTGTTTGGCGGTAAAACGTTCAAGGTGAAGGTAAGTTGATTTAAATTATTTACTACAATATTATTTACCACACATTTTTGCAGAAGCAAGCAAAGAATTATTTTTCGTTAAAAAATATGTTAATATTTTGAGTTTTAACTTGTATCACAATAAACAAATGGCCGGGTAACATGTTATTTTTGAGATTAGGCCGGATAATATTGCTCGATTGAAACTGGAAAAGTGTTTTTATTTTTCCCATTTATATATCACGTTGGGGTAAATAAAAACACATTTTTGGGTTAAAAGAAAGTATGTTTCCTTTTACTCCAAAATCAGTGTAAGATTTTTTCAACATCAGGGTATCCAAAGGGGGAGGACTATGGGGAGCCCTGACCACCCCTCCCCCTGGGCTAGAATGGACTATTTATTTTTTATTCATATAAATCCAAAGTTTTCAGGCCAGGATAGGCTTGAAAATTAATCAAAATAGTCGGCACTGACGACTCTTTTTCATTTTTTTTGTCAGTATTTATATTCATAAAATTTTTAAAAACGGCCCTTGTTTCAGATGCCACGAACCTATATAAGAAAAGACAGGCACCTCTATATTCAGCAGAAGACTTACAAAGAGCGGTGGCTAATGTTTCAACCAATAATTTAACATATCGGCAAGCTTCTGATCATTACAGAGTACCAATTACTAAATTTTTTAATAGAATAAAAGATCGTAAAATTCCCGAAAGAGAGTTGGAGAAAGCCTTATCTGACACCTGAAGTGGAAAATGATATTGCTCAATGTCTCATCGAAAGATCGAAAATGGGCTATCCTTGTTCGAAAGAAGAATTGCTTGAATTAGTACAGAGCTATATGGTTCAAAATCAGATAAAAACGAGCTTCAAAGATGGAAAACGTGGACATGATTGGTATATCGGATTTATGTCGCACCATCCAAGACTGAGCTTAAAGAAACCTGAACAACTCCAGAAGTCAAGGATGTAAGCAAGAAACCAGAAGTAGTGACACTGATAAACCAAAGAAGTAGTTGCAACTTAGAATATCCCGCCACCATTTACCTTTAATGCTGATGAATCGGGGTTTAGTTCGGAACTTTCAAAGTTCAGGTATAGGTATCAAAGGACACAACGGTTTAGTGTAAAACAAGCTGAAAAACACCACAGTTTTGGCATGTGCGGCAGCAGATGGCACAACACTTCCACCTTTGATTATATTTAAAGAGCTACAGTCCAGCCCGTTGGACATCATCCGTTGCCTTCCCTGGAACATTATATGCAGCATCGCGAAATGGATGGATAGAAGAACCAGTTTTTTTACTGGTTGCAAACTTGTTTCATAAGTCATGTCCGTAAAAAACGTACTGGCTGGGGCACTATTGGATGCAACCGCTCTACTTCTATGTGGCAGTCATAGCAGCCACATAATAGAACTGCTATGGAGAATAAGCACAAATTACAGAATTGCTCTAGCCATTTAACGACAAAAATTGACCGTTAGACAAGTGCTTATTTGGACTGGTAAAAGAGCATGGGACCGGAAAGTTGTAGGAGTTTGTACAAGATGAGATGAAACGGGATGTTTGCAAAAACGACTTTGTTGAACTCTGCCTTTAGTTTGGTGGTTATGATAAGTAAATATTCAAGCAGGATTCATCACTACAGGAATTTGTCCAATAAATCGCCACCGTTTTCCAGAACGTGAGTTTGATCCAATACAGCCCAAGCTTATCAAGAGAAATTGTACAAATAATGTGGGCTCTGTAATCGAATCTGCTCCTCGAAATAGAAGAAGCCGGATATTTAAACTTTGTTGATTCTGCTCTGCAAATAAAAGAACCTGGTCCTTCATGTTCATCTGCGACTTGTGAGTTAAGAGAATCCTGCAATTCTTCATTACAGCTACTGTTACCGGATTTTCTACTCTCAGGTCCGCATCCTTCACGGTTGTTGAGATCTTTTGCCGTGTGCAATGTCAAAAAAGATCCTTGAAAAGTGAAATTTAAAAAAAACCTATGCCCTGTTTAAAGCAGCTATAGTATAGAGAGGTAGTAATGACGGAAGAGGTAGCTGCTAGGTTCAGAGAAGCTGAGAATAAGAAAATAAACTGCCCAAGAGCAGTTCAGAAATCAAGAACTAGGCAAACTAATACTGCAGAAAAAAAGTTTAAGAAAAAATCTAGAAGTTCTTCCGATAATAATTGCAGTGACGCAATTTCTCTTCACGATGAATCCGACGATTCTAAGTTCGTCAGTTCAGATAAGGATTCAACATTTATGAGTTTAGAAGAAAATTTGAACACTTTACAAGAAAATAAGAAAGCCGAAGCTGAGAGTTCAGGCGAAACAGAGATGAACATGCCACCTGCAAAACTGTGGAACATAAAACTGAAAGCTGGGTATTTTGTAATTGTGAAGTTACTACAATATCGGGATACTAAAAAACCAATAGAGAAAAATTTTGTTGCAGAAACTAGTTGAGTTGGATATTACTATATCGGCTAAATTTATTAAAAAGTCCAGCAAAGTTCCTGATACCTATATATTTCCGACGGTGGAAGATAAGGAAGTGATTAATTTAGACCAAATATTAGCTATCGTAAAGCCATTAAATATTAAGCGTGGTCGCAGGGGCGTGCAGTCCATGGAAGCAAGGGAAGCAGCTTGCCCAAAAAAAAATTACAAAACATCTAAAATGTAATTTCTGAAATAGGAAAACATTAATTTAGTTTATATTAAAAATGCTAAAATATTATCTTAATTATCAAGCCCATAACAAATGCGGCCTTGACTCCAAGCGCGCCACAATAGAAAATCAAATAGAACCTATGCGTTCACTAGCTTCTCTGCAGAAAACAAGTCCTACAATGCTTGATTTCCTGTGAATCTGAGAGAGGTTATTGAACTTTCCACCGGCTGTTTGCAATTTTTTGCATTTCAGTCGCGTGCTCTCTTAGTGGGACGGAGAGCTATCGTTGGAGTAGATTCTTTGTTTGAACGGTTATCCATGTGTTGTGTGATACGCACGTCGCGTCGTGCATAGTGCGATATGGAAGACAATAATACGGACGTGAATATGTAAATACCGCCAACTTCGGCTGTCGGTAATAACGTTGAAAATGTTGGAGAATTTAGTAAGAAGAGTGTGTGTGAATATGTGTGTCTTAATAATAAAGGGATTTTCAACATTAAACTTCGCTGATAAGCTTCAAATACTTTCCAAAGGAAGGGCAAACCGCCTGTGAAAAATTTAACCACAAAAATGAAAAACTGTATTAGACACTTTTATCCGGAAAATCAATACGAACAATTTAAATGGCTAACAGGGTGTGAAAATACAGGTAAATTATTTTGTTGGCCATGTTTACTTTATAAAAATGAAAAAGGTCTATGGAATAAATTTTTTTTCCGATTTAAACAATTTCCATAAAACTGTAAAAAGACACATTATGTCCAAAGCGCATTTGCACGCCGTCATAAAAGAAAAAGTCTTCGTCAAAACCAGAATTGAACACACCTTTAATAAACAGTTGGAAATTAGTCACCGCCAATACAATGAACTAGTCGATAAAAATAGGCAAATATTAAAAAGACTTATCGACGTTGTTTGTTTTCTCGGACAGCACGAATTAGAATTTAGAGGTCATGACGAAACAAGGGTTTCTTCAAATAGACGAAATTTTCAAGCTTTACTTAGTTTAATGGCTAAATGTGATGATTGCTTAAAAAATCATTTAGAGCAGTCTAGCGTTTTTAGCGGAACGTCGAATCGAATCCAGAATGATTTAATATCCGCTGTTGCAACCATTATTCTAAAAAGAATTAAGCGGGAGATTGAGCGGTGCGGTAATTTTAGCCAATTATCTATAGTACTACGCTATGTTAAAACAGACGGAAGTATTCAAGAGCGATTTTTAGGTTTTAAGAATGTGTCCGAAAATCGTACAGCAGATGCGTTACATACCGTAGTTTATAACGTTACTAAAGAAATTAATGGAGAGAAAAAATTAGCAGGCAGGACAATTAAGGAGTCTGCAAGCTAAAGTTCGAGAAACTTTCCCAAGTGCTTTCTTTGTCCATTGTTTTGCTCATAAAAAATTTTAGTTTTAGAGTGTAAAGTATTTTTCGTTACTTTAAGTGGCATGGCTGCTTTTTTTTCCAAGTCAACAAAACGTACACAAGCTTTGGACTCCATTGTCCACAAACGATTGCCCAAAGTAGCTCTTACTAGGGGGAACTATAATTGTGTTAACAGTATCTAAAAATCGTGAATCACTGATTGAACTACTTGAGAATATAATAGAAAATAATGAAACGTGGGACTCAGAAGCAATAAATAGTTCGAGGGGCTTTTTGGACTGTTTGAAACGAGATTTTAATTTTAATTATTTGTTGGACATATTTTCAGAAATATTTCCATTCTCGGACAATGTTTTTAATATATTACAAACTAAAACAAGTGATATTAGTTTTTGCCTCTAAAAAAAGTGGATGATTTTCAAGTCCATGTTAAGTCAAAATAGAGATGACTTTGACCTATTTGGGAGAAAACGATGACGTTAAATGTTAGAGCCACGAGCCAAGCGTCTTCGAACAGACAAGGGTAGGAGATGTTCCGACATCATACAACGCCTCTTTTATGAAATCGATCAAATTCAGCAACAAATAAACTATAGATTTAACGGTTTAAATGATTTTAAATTCCTCGAGCAATTTTGATGCATTTAAAGAAGACACTTTTCCAGAAAATGCGTTTAAATCTCTTCTTCTTCATTATAATGATTCTTCAAACCGAGTGTTACTGCGATCTAAACTAAAGTGATTAACGAAATTGATGACATTAGCGCAAAAAATAACAAAGACCAATGCAATTTTAAAGACAAGGAGATGGAAGAATGCCTACGCAAAGTGTCGAAATTGTGTGAATTAGTATTGACAATACCTGCCACAAAATCATCAGAACGCAATTTTTTAACACTTAAACGTATAAAAAATTTTGTGAAGAATTGAAATTGAATTGTCCATTGAAATTAAACTTCTCCAAAATATGTTGGAGCATCGACGTTTTTATAATGACGTCATTGACGAATTTGCAAAAAATGATCGAACTATCGAATTACATTACAAATAGATAAGTTTCTAAAAATGGCTTCCCCTTCTTAAAATTTCACCGCACTCCCCTACGTGGTCGTCATTTTTTCCCCAATATTTGGAATTATCGTTGTTGTTAGGGACTTATTTTTAAAAGTTTATAACTAAAAGACTTAAAATTTATTAGAGTTGCATACCTACGTTTTATTCACATTTATTCCTTAAGTAAAAGTTTTTTTGTGTTACTTTTGAATTTTTTAATGAATAAACTTTTCTAATTGCAAATGTTTTTTTTGACACTACTCAAAAACGTATAAAAAAAGTTTTCATTTGCCCTGCGGTGACCTAAACTGAAATTAATGGTGGAAACCAGGTTGTTTTCGTTTATCCCAATGTGATGGGTAAATGGAAATATTCATAGGGTAAATGAAAACACATTAAACCAACTTCTACATCCACTTTAATAAAAATTTTCATGTTTTGCTATATATATTTTAACACACCAAGCTGAAATAGAACCACCAACCGTAGGAAAACTTACAATTCTCATTTATACTTTTTCTAGATAATTTTGAAATAAAGTCTGCAAAAATCGTTTCCGTTTACCCCTATTGACCCTATACATTGAAACAATATATTTTAAAAGAACTCCAAATTTGAAGAAACTTTTGTATGAAACTGCTTTTCGTCTCTATTACTCATTTCCAGATAGTATAGTGGGTACTTTTATGTAGAACATGGTGTACTGGGTTTTCCCGTATATTTTTCCACCCACCTAGAGAGTTTATTTGAATAGATACGGAAATGTCGTAAATACAAAAGTTGTTGGGTTTTTTTATGAAGATTTAGAATATTATATCATTAGTGCGAAAATATTATTGGAAATGTCATATTTTGACAGGCTGTCAGTTTTTTTAAATGAAACACCCTATATATTAAATCATATTCTTGAAGATCTTTTTTTCTAATTTCAAATATATATACTTTTAATATATTCTGTCAATTAGTTTTGGATACATAAGCAATGAACGACGCTTTTTTAACGTTTAACGGTCAGAAGTTTCTATTTACGAGCATTTTTAATATCTAATACGTTGGACGATGGGTTATTCGGAAGAAGAGAAAGTCGAAATGATAGAATTATTTTATTTACATGGTAAAAATGCATCGATAGCTCGTAACGAATATCATAGACGTTTTCCAGATAGACCAACACCGACTCGTAGCATAATATTAAACATCGTTAAACAATTGAATGAATGAAAAACACTTAAGCGAAAAGTTAGAATAGTGGAAAGAAACAATACCATAAAAAATCAATAATATAAAGTAAGTAAATAATAATATTAGCTTAAAGAACTAAGTTTTGGTTTTCTATATAGCCTCCTTGGTTTATAATGCATTTCTGAATATTTCTTCTAAATTTTCTGTGTATGGATGCGTAGATAAAATGAGGTTATTGGGTGTTTAAATCGTCGATTGTTTGGACTATATTTTCCTCTAAAACTTGGATGGTTCTTGGCCTATTATAGTATATCTTGTTTTTCAGATAACCCTACAAAAATATGTCCAATGGAGAGAGATCGGGACTGTTTGCTGGCCATCTTAATGGTCCATGTCTTCCAATCCAAAATGGATACCTGTCATTTAAAAAATTGGTGACCGGCTGGACATTATGAGGAGGGGCACCATCTTATTGCCATGTCAAATTAAGATATGAATTAATCGGTGGTTGTTCTAAATGCCCCTCGATTTCTTTTTCTAATAACTCCTGATACCTTTGTCCGGTTAAATTCCCATTTAAAAATATAGGTCCAATAACATGATTGTTAAGAAGGCCACACCAAACATGTAGGGATCTACTTCGCTGAATTTTGACTGCCTGAAGAGCTCCCGGGTTATCTTTTGACCAAAAATGCTTATTTTTCCGGTTAAAGATGCCTCCAGTGGTAAATGTTGCCTCGTCAGTGAAAATTATGTTTGACAAATTTAGTTGGTAAATGTAATCGGTCTATTTTACTTTGATCGGTTAATTCTTGAGTAGGTAAAAACTTATATGGCTTATATTTATAACGCTTCAGAACTGAGTAGATTTTATGCCATGATTTGTTAAAAAAAGTGGCTAATAAGACAAATAAATTATTTTAATACAAAAGTTTCAAAACTACTTTCAAAATATAATAAAATATTTAAATCTTCTTCAGCCCTTCTTTCCACTATTCTAACTTTTCGCTTAAGTGTTTCTCTTTCATTCAATTGTTTAGCGATGTTTAATATTATCCTACAAGTCGGTATTGGTCTATCTGGAAACCGTCTATGATATTCGTTACGAGCTATCGATGCATTTTTACCGTGTAAATAAAATAATTCTATCATGTCGAGTTTCTCTTCTTCCGAATAACCCATCGTCCAACGTTTTAGATATTATAAATGCTCGTAAATCATTACTTCTGACCGGTAAACGTCAAAAAGGCGTCGTTAATTGCAGTTGTCTTGACCATGGCTCACTATATTTTAGCGCAAATTACCTTACCATTTCTTTAATGTTTAAACGCTTACATATCCAAAACAAATTGACAGAATATATTAAAAGTATATATATTTGAAATTAGAAAAGACTTTTAAAAAACTGATAACCTGTCAAAATTTGAAATTTCCAATAATATTTTCGCACTTATGATATAATATTCTAAATCTTCATAAAAAACCCAACAACTTTTGTATTTATGACATTTCCGTATCTATTCAAATAAACTCTCTAGGTGGGTGGAAAAATATACGGGAAAACCCTGTACATCGATTACTCAGGAATGATTTGACCAACGGATGATTTTTAAGCAGTATTTAGGGTAGTGCTAAGGTTGTTCTATAAAGAGCATATTAGAAGCTAATAAAAATGACGTAACGACGCTATTTTGAATCTATTTCTGCGAAATATTTTCCGCGATAATTTTAAAATGTTTGAATATAACGCCGTGAAAATGTGGTGCACAGGACGAGAGGCAAAATTTTTCCTCGTCAGGCAAATTGGACACAAAATGTTTGTTCAATGAGTAACTGAGGCGTGCGTTGGGGAGACGGTAAAATTGAATGGAGGGATTGATCCAAGTCATTATATGTAGTTACGGTTTTTTGGATTTTTAGGAACCCGAAATTTAATTCTACTAATCAGTTAGACGGTAAGCAAGGGTTTGTAGTGGCAACATGCAGGGGTTTTTAGGTTTAAGCCCCCCACTCCGTACTCACAATACGGACCAATGCTAGGTTCAACTTATATGTGGATGACTTAAAAAAAAGTTTTTGAAATATGAATGGCTATAATGTACGGGAGGACCACAGCTACCCCCCTGAATATGTCCTTTTGTATATATATGCTTGTGTGTGTTTGATCTTGCCTGACTGGCAACATGATATTACTACAAATCGGGGAAAGACTAATAATCCTTCCATTTGGTAAGGAATAATAAATCATTTCTTTTAGTAAGGAAATAAAATGATAACCCCATTGGCTATACTAAGTACTAAAGAACTATGTCCTGAACTAAACTGGATCATGCTTCACTTTCCTTGATAAAAGGAAGGATTTATGACAATGGAGGTTCCGGGTAATGCCAATTTACCGTTTTTTTTTACTTGCTCCCAGGTTTTTTAGGTATTCACATACTCTCTAGTCATTAGATACCAAAAAACATGTTTTCTCAACTCCATCGGTCGGTCTAACTGTCTGTCTGTCACGGCATAGCTCAAAAACTACTCATTGGATTGACTTCAAATTTTAGTCAAAAATTAAGGATCATAAATGAAATATGAAATGTTAAAATTTTGCGCAAAAATCAAGTATTACCTAAAAATCATTTGATAAAATTTTGGTACTAACCTAAAATGGCAAAACAAAATGGTGGCATAAAAATCAACCCGAAAAAACTACTTATTAGATTGATTTCAAATTTTGAGCAAGAGGTGTGATATAGAGATGACATGGTCAAATTGTGGCTTGAATTCAAGATAGCGGAACAAAATGGCGACCAAATAAAATGTTAGTAGTCGTGAAAAAAATTTCCCTCCAAGGTTTTACATAGCTTCAAGTTTTAGCTCTTCTAGATGCACAAAAACATATTGACTTCTCAATTCTTTTGGTTATGTCTGTCGGTCTGTCTGTCTGTCAATTTGGGGTATAGCTAAAAAATTACTTACCCGATTAAATTTTAGACAAAAATGAAAGCTCTTATGGGGCTGACCGGGTAACGTTTTGGTAAATATCCAATATGACGGAACAAAATGGCGGCCAGGTGAATGTTAAAAAATTATCACTAAAAAACTGCTTATCCAAATTATCTCAAATTTGGCATAAAAATCAAATGTTACATAAAACTGAACGGTAATATTTTAGTATGAATCCACGATGGGGATTAATAAAATAGTTAAAAAATCAACCTGAAAAACTACTTATCAGATTAATTTCAAATTTTGTGCAAGCATTAGGGATGATAGAGAGATAAAATAGTAAAATTATGGCACGAATTCTAAATGGCAGAACAAAATAGCGACGAACTAAAATATGTAAAAAATCAACGTTAAAAAAATCTTATTCGATTGACTTCAAATTTCTTACAAAAATTAAAAGTGATATAAGAATAAACTGGTACGAACTCAACATGATGGAACAAACTAGTGGACCTAAAAATTCAGTGTAAAAACTACTTATTCAGTTTATTTTAGATTGTGTCCAGAAATTAAGCGAGGCGTTTGTGGAAAATGGTAAAATAATGGTTTAAGTCCAATAGGCGCGAACCTAAATTGGGCCACCCTTCATTATTCCTAAGAAAAGGAAACATGCATAACGAGGGAAGTTCAGGCTAAAGGAAATTTAACAATTTTTTATAACGCTTTTTCAAACATTTAAATACACCGCCATTTTGTTTCGCCGTACCGTATTCCTGATAATATTTTACCATTCTATGTCATTTAAGATAAATGTATTTAAAATCAATTGAATAAGTAGTTTTTTTACATCAATTTTTTTATATCTTTATATGTCAATTTATTCCATTATCTTGAATTCGTCTCAAAATTTTAACAGTTTATCCTTAACTCATGTTTAATGTTTGCATAAAATCTAAAGTCAATTGAATAGGAAAGTTTTTATGCTGCTTGTATGCAATTGTATTAGTTTCCTAGTCTGGATCGTTTGGTGTAGGCAATCGAATATGTGATTTTTTCGGACTAATTTTCCGAAGAGTTCACCAGATTTGTGCGCCATATCATATTCGCACCAAAACTTTACCAGTTGATACCTACATTAAACTTTATGTAAAATTTCAACTCAATAGATCAAGGAATTTTTTCCATTGATTTTTAAACATTCTATTAGGCAGCTATTTTGTTGTGCCATACTGCACCCAAGTCTCACCGGTCTACGGTATATCCCAGTTCTAAATTTAAAATCAATTCGAATTAGTGCCTGTTTCACACTGATTTTTTAAAACATTTATTAGGCCACCATTTTTCATCCATACTGAGTTCGTACAAAAAGTTTACCAGTGAATGAGATTTAAATTTTGTGCAAAATTTAAAATCAACCTAATAAGTTTTTTCACACTGATATCTTAAACATTTTATTGGGCTGCTATTTTGTCTCGCTATCTTGAATTTGTATCGAAATTTTACCATTTTATCTCTGTATCCCACTTGATTATTGTATAAAATTTGAGGTCAATTTACTAAATGTTTACACGGATTTTTAAGCATTTTGAATTACTAAAAAGTTTTAAATGTTATGATTCCTTATATATAAGTTAATCCGATAAGTTGTTTTTTAGCTTTGCCGCAAACAGTCAGACAGACCGGAAAGGAAATGAGATGAAAAGTTTTTTGGCACCTATGAATCCAAAACTGTAAAGAACTATAAAAACATCGGAGGGCGTTTTTTATTATTATAATACTTCCCTATTAGGAGGTAAGTAAAAAAGAACTGATGAAAATTGTGGAAGAACTATTGATTGATGATATATCATTCGAAGATAAATAAACTTAAAAGAAGAAAGAGGTTTTCATGATTCAAAAATCTACGAGAAAGGTTTGATTGTACCTCTTGTTGTTTACAGCCGGTTTTTTAATATTAAGAATAAACATATTGAATACCTTTTGAAGGGAGGCTACATCATTGAAAGAAAAAAAAATATCAAATATATATAAATATATATAAAAATAAATATTTGTTTATATTTTGCAAAATATAAATATGAGTACATGTAGCAAAGTTTAACATTAGCAATAACTTTAGTTATAAGCTTATACGAAATAGGGTCAATGCTACAATCCAAACAATCAAACGAAACTACTGGAAAAAATTATCATCTGACATGGAAAATGACCTATATGGTGCAGAAAAAAAAAAGTATGGGGAATGTTAAGATACCGAAAAAGACCAATCAATCAATGCGTTTAACTTATCCCAAAAAAACCTGAGAAATGGGAAGAACACTGTAACAACCTATACGAAAACACAGATGAAAAAAATAATGAAGATTCGCGGAACATTGACGACGTACCCAGTAGTCCATATATTTTTAATATCAGCAAAGAAAGAATCCAGCAAAATGCTCCAAAGTTGAAAAAAACCGTAATTTTTTCATCTTGCTTTCAATATGTTAAATTTTAAAATTCTGACGAAAGGTATGTTTTTCCTGAATTAAATAATTAGAGTAAATAAAATTATCTTTTTGCCTTTAATAACTTTCTATAACTCACTAATTATTTTCTTAAATGTTCTGCCTTTTTGTCCAATATAAAATTTTGAAGAGGTTTTACAAATATGGGGGAGATACACTGATAGAAGAATTAACCACCTTTTACAACAAAATTCTTACTTTAGAAAAAAAAATCCAGAACAATAGAAAATAAACATTACAATTCCCTATTCAAAAGAAGAATTACGGCTGATCCCAAGAATTATCGAAGAATTACTCTTCTTAGTACAGTCTTGAAGCTTCTGACTAAAATCCTGGCTACGGAAATCAGCCAGACCAGAATAAGTGAAGAACAACAGGGTTTCAGACAAAACAGTTCAACCATCGATGCAATATTCATACGCCGCCAAATAGAAGAAAAAGCAATCGAATATAACAAACCGGATTTGGTAGACCTTATGCAAGCGTTTGACAGAGTGAGACTTAAAGATGTATTAAAGCCACTGAAAAATATAAAGGTCAATTCTAATATTACATCAGTTATTAAAGAGCTTAATATAAACAACAAGACAACATGAAAAGTAGGAAACGATAAAACAAAAGAAATACCGATGGCAAGCGGAATAAGACAAGCAGATCAGCCCGATTCTGCTCAACCTTATCATGGACGAATTGATTAACGAAGTCAAGACAGCTGGAAGAGGGTACAGAATGGAAACGAAGCCTTGGAAATAGTTTGCTATGCCGATGACGCACTTATCATATCAGCAGATGAAGATGATCTCCAAATAATCCTGTATAAGTTTGAGAATATTGCCAAAAACTTCAACATGATTATCTCTTTCCAGAAGACCGAATCACTTACGATATCCAAAGAACCAAGAAGGTGTAAGCTGGCTATATGTAATAGGATAGTGAATCAAGTCATGAAAGTCAAATATCTGCGAATAAATATTACTGGTGGTAGGAATATTAAAGAAGAGGTAACAGATCAAACAACCAAAGCCACCACGATCTCTGGAATTTTAAAGGACATCATATGAAGAAACAAATAGATGAAAACACAGAGCAAAATTAAAATATACAAAACCCGTCACAGACCCATAATGACATACGCAGGGGAAACCCGAGCAAACACAGAAACTACCAAGAGAATCCTAAAAACAATCGAAATGAGGCTACTACGGTCAGTCACACCTTACTTGACAGAAAGACAAACGAGGAAATAAGAAAAACATGCAAAATCCAAGATGTAGTGACATGTGTACGGAACAGACGAAGAGAATGGAGAGATCATGTCGATATAATGGCAGATGACAGGCTCCCGAAGATCATTAGAGCAAACAAACCGAATACCTCCAGGCTACCAAGAAGACTACCAAAAAGATGGCATGAGAGCTGGACATCAGCCTCCCAAAAATAAAAGTATCAATTTTTTATATCTGAATTTCTAACAACTGTACAACAAACTGACGTTAAAGCTAATATTAAATCAGGAATTAATCACAACCAATTAAAAAACAATTACGTATGAGCTTGTAATGCAAATAGGTATTATCTCCGTAACTTTCCCCTCCAGAACTAACAAAATATGTTCATAAAGGACTGTTAAACAGGAAAAGATTTCTTATTTGAAAAATTGTGAGAAAACTATACCTTTTGAATAATATTTGTCATTGTTGTAAATTGCCTTATTATTTTGGTTGTGTTAAGCATTATATGTAATTTTTAGTGCGATTTACACCCTGTGATACTCGAACTCCTAGAATATTAAATCCCCCGTCTAGCGTTAAAAAATCATGCATATAAACATGTCTACTTTGGGTAAATTATTAGAATTTGCTTTTACAAAACTACTACCGGTTTCATTATATGAAGCCATTTTACGCAAAACATTCCACACTGCAGGTTCAATCATTTGAATTTTTGATCTATATGAAACAGTAATTTTTGAAATGAATTGTCAATTATTGCCATTGTTCGAAACTATATATCGTCGAATTAATTAAAAAGGACCTAGCCCTAATCAGATGAAGAAGAAGGAGAACTTTACTTATTAAAAGTAAGAATTTTGATTGATTTTTTGAAGTTACATGACTAAAAACAACCAATAAAAGGGCGAAAGATAAAACTATTAAAGTTGGTTACATGAACACACCTTTATTGTCTAAAATCATTTTGTATTTTTTGTGGCTTTTTCCTATTCCAAAGTTAATTATCTTTATTACGCGAAATCAACTATTAGAAGAACACAATTCAAATAAATTTGTGTTACATAGAGAACAACTCGTAACAGCATTATCGATACATTTTACCTCTATAAATTAATTCTGCAGACACAAAGAACGGCTCAACAGGACAAATTGCAGCACCGTCCGTTTTATTATTAATAATAATTACTCTCGTAATGATATTATTCACACCATATTCATACACGACCGATGCAAAAATAAATATTAAATTTTGAAATACGGGGATACATATTCACAAACTGACCGTGGTAAAACAAAAATTAGCATACGGCTTTGATAAAGTTTCCTCTTTATGGGCGGCCGCGTGAAATATGCGAAAAGCTCTCGAAATTGCTATCGGGCTTTCAGCGGCGTACAACACACACAGGAAAGCTTCACTTCAATTAAAAATGCTTTTATTTTAAATTCTCCAATAACAACTTGCAATAGCTGTTATTGTAGGTGTATTTGAATTGTAAATTCAGTTTTCGGACTTATATTTGGTTAAAAGAGAACAAATATTATATTACACATCTTTTAAAATATGACCCTATAATAAGATAGATAAGATGTTTTAATAATAATAATAATAATAATAATAATAATAATAATATTAAACACGTTTATTATTCCAAAAGAAAATTAAAAATTAAAAAAAATAAACATAGACATCTACAATAGGAATAAAAGGCCACTTATCAGCTTCCTTCACCAGGGAAGGGGCTGTTGAAGCCTATTAAATAATTATAAAAAAAAATTATTATTAACTTTCATAAAGAAAATTAGTTTGAAGTTTTTCTAAAAAAAAATAGTAGTGCAGGGTGATTATACAAAAAAAAATATATACATAAGAATGTACGCGTCCAAGTTAATAGCGTTATGCTAATGAGGCACGAGACAGAAAGTGAGAGAGTTATTTTAGACATATGCAAAGTAGAGAGGGGATGGACGAGAAAATAATTAATAAATACTAGTTCTTTGTTTAACGAGGTCCGCTGTTATTGTAGTTGTTGGCAGAGCAATTTATTTTTCATTGATTTTTTTAAAGGATGCAACTGACAGTGACGTACTGGTTATTTTATATTTGTTGATTAAGTTAGCAATTTGATAAGAATAACTTTTTTTAAACTGTTCTTTGTTGTGTATGGGTACTGATAGTAGATACTGTCGACGTAAATTTAAATTATGCACATCTGTACGGTATTGAAGTTTATCGAGGAGATATGGAGGACGGTGAAATTTTAAAATTTTGTAAAAAAGCAGACAGAGTGCAAGATACGACGATGTTGCATGTTAAGCCAGCCCAATTCGGGCAGTTTATGTGAAACCCTCTGCCTTCGTCTAATCCCATAAATAAAAAGTATGCATGAATTTTGTGCCTTTTGAACCCGATGTTTAGCCTGTAAATCAAAGGAAAGGACCATAAACGTTATCTGCGAAATTAAATTGTGACAAAATGAGAGTGTCGGACAACAAGGCCTTGGTTTTTTGATTAAGTACATGTCGATGAGAGTACAATGGTTTTAATACTGAGAATGCTTTTGAAGGCACGCAGTTACGTGATCATTAAATTTTAGTTTATTGTCTATGACAAGCCCGAGGCTTTTAGACGAGTTTTTAAAGGCAACAGGGTTGGTGTTGATTTCGATTTTAATGGTGAATTCAAGACGTAAGCGTTCAGTCTCGTTACAAAATAATAATGCTGTGGATTTAATTGGGTTAATCTTAAGAAGATGTTCATTGGATTTACTGAAAAAGATAGTGTAAGTCACGGTTAGATGATAGGTAAATTTGAGTATCGTCTGCATAGAGGTGGCACTTGCAGTGACGAAGTGATTTCATGAAATTAAATGTGTAAATATTGTACCGTTTGCCATTCAGAATTACCCTCTGGCTTCTGTCCAAGAGGAAAGACGCCAACATTGCCTGGTTAAAATCTTGTGCTCTGACAATATCATCTACAATATCGGATAAGGCAGTGGCGCCACTGTACCCAGATTTTTTATAAGGGATGATATTATTACTGGATACATATGAAGAAATTTGAGATTCCATTACTTTTGCCAGAATTTTGGAGAGCGTAAGTAACAAGGAAATCGACCTTATTTGACTAAAGTCGGTAGGGTTTTTGACTTTAGCTAGTGGGATGACATGTGCTAACTTTCAATTTTTTGGGAAATATTGTTGTAAAATACAACAGTTGATAATGTGTGTTATGTATGGAATAATAAAAGGACAGAACAAGGAAATTAGAATAATATTTAGGTTATCTGCATCGAACGACTTAATACCGAGAATAATGTTAGCTAATAGTTCTTCTGAAATGGTATTAAAATTAAATGACATGTTTGAAATTAAAAATCAATTAAATCTTGTTTGGGGCCAGTACGATTTTTTTTTAATTCTGTAAAAAATAAGTTCATTAGATTTATGTTTTGAAGTTGTTCGGGAATGCTCCTGTGAGATTTGTTTAGAATATTTAATCTTTTTAATTCTCCCCATTTATCTTTGATACTGCAAAATTTATTGTTTAAATAAACTTTTTTTTCAGTTCTTATAGAATTAGTCGCTAAATTTCGGAGCTGCTTATAATAGTTCCAATGCTCGGTAAGTCTGGTACGTCTGAATCAATTTAAAGCTTGAATTTGAAAGTTTTTTTAAAAGTCTAATGTTGTCAGTCATCCAGGGACTGTAGGGTTTATTTGAACGGTTAGCGGTTCTCAATGGGGCATGTCTATCATACAGCTCTAGAATAGTATCAGTGAGAAACGAAATTTTTTCATCGATATTATCTATGCTATAAATATTATTCCAAGGGGCGGCCTCCAAGTCGGCCTGAAAATTAGTCATATTAATTTGTCGCAAAGCCCTGTACTTAAAGGTATTATTATTTTGTACTGGTGAACGAAAGTCTAGAACGATGTATACTAGCAGATGGTCTGAGAGACCCGCGTCCCTGACCCCACATCCTGCACATCTTCCGAATTGTAACATATTAAATCAACCAAGTTGGAGCTGGTACGCGAAATTCTAGTTGGCTCAGAAATTTGCTGAGTCAGTTTGAAAGTGCTTAAAATATTTTCAAATTGTATTACATGGGGACTATCATGATCAAGCATATTAATATTAAAGTCTTCGAAGCACATAATCTTATCACATTGAGTGTATAGTTCGATTAGCGTATCTTCGAAATAGGCAAGAAATTCATTAAGGCTTGCATGTGGTGGCTGGTACACATTGCCAATAATATAATTATCGTGACATTACCATGCTCCGATTTAATCCAAACATGTTCTACGATATCCCTACATTCACTAAGCATAAACGTATAATTAAAAGAAGATTTAATATAGATTCCCACTCCCCCCCTCATGCCCAAGCCGATCCTGTCTGATAAATTTGTAACCATCCACAATAACAGCGTCGTCGTTAATATTTTGCGTTAGCCAACTTTCAGATATTCCAACAATAGAATAATCATTCTGAATAAGACTGTCTTTGAAGATATCAAAATTATTCAATAAAGATCTTACGTTAATATGCGCGCAACGCAGCGTAGGTCAATAGAATTTAAAAAAAAAAGGGAAATGACGCGGATTGGAATGCTATAAAAAATAGTAAAAGAAAGAAGAAAAACAGATGTCTCGAATCACAAGGGGTCTCGAGCCGAGTGAGCAGCGCAACTCCGGGTATAATTTAGAGCTACATACTTTACAATATACAAATAGTTATTTATATTTTACAAAAAGCAGAGAGGTCTATACAGTGTTAGAGTGATATTTTGATCTTGAAATTATTAACAATATATTTTTTATTGTAGACTGGACAGAAAAAGAAAAAAAAATTCTTAGGTTGTTAGGTATCATCTCGTAAGTGATCTATTAAGCGAAATTTAAAAAAAAACAACAAAAGAATATATATATACATACATACGTATACATACACACACATAAAATACATGCTGTGCATGCAGTAGACGGCATTTGCATTATTTGTAATAAAAATTGTCTATTTCTTTTTTGATGGATACTGTGGGACGGACCTGCTCATTTAGTTTTTTGGCGACCACATCTTAAAAAAATCAGTTAATTTCTTTACTCGAAACCTCCCTCATTATAAATATATTTCCTTTTATTAGGAATAGTGAAGTGTGAACCAATTTAGTTCAGTACAAAGTTATTTAGGAACACATATATACTTTCTTTTCAAACATTTTTATTGTACGCCATTTTGTTCCAATATATTGGATCCCTACCATATTTATCACTTTCTACCTATGTCATGATTGATTTTGGGCATAATTTAAAATTAATTCAATAAGCAGTTTTTTTATCGACACACACGGCGATTTTGTTACATGTTGTCATATTAAATTCACACCATTTCATTCTTTTATCATATTTAATTTTTCTCCAAAATTTACAGTCAATTGAATAAGAAATTTTGTTACGTTAATTTTTTTAACATGGTATTTGGCCGCCATTTCGTTCCGCTATCTTGAATTCGTAACACACCTTAACCAGCTTATTTCTATATCACACTTAATGCTTGCACAAAATTTGAATCTAATCTAATACGTAGTGTTTTTCAGACTGATTTTTTAAATTTTTTATTAGGCTGCCATTCTGTATTGCTATCTTATATTCATACCAAAAGTTCATTCTTAGGTAGCACTTGATTTGTTTGTAAAATTTAAGGTAAATTGAATAATTAGTTTTTTTAGTAATAATTTTTTAACGTTACACTAGACCGCCATTTTGTTTTGGCATATTGGATTTTTACCAAAATATTACCAGGTCATCCCCATATGAGCCTTAATTTTTTGTTCAAAATTTGAAGCCAATTAAGCTATGCCGCGAACTGACGTACAGACAAACCGACAGGAGGAACGACGGAATTGATAAAGCATATTTTTAGGCACCCTGGAACCCTAAAACGCGAAGATATGTAAAGCCTGCCAGGGTGATTTTTTCAAATTACAAAAATTTTATTTGACCGTCATATTATTCCGCCATATTTAATTAATACCACAGTTTTACTAGTTCATCTCTATACTGCGATTAGTTACGGAACATAATTTGAAATAGTTCATTAGGTAAATAGTTTTTTAAACCTGAGTTTTTAAATATTTTATTAAACCTCTATTTTGTTCCTCCATCTTGGATTGGTACCAAAATTTTACCAGTTGATCCCTACATAATACTTGATTTTTATTTAAAATTTGAGTTAAATTGAATAAGTACTTTCTTAGTAATATTTTTTTAACTTTGCACTAGGCCGCCATTTTGTTTTGCTCTAATGGATTTTTACGAAAATGTTACCAGATCGTCTCCATATAACCCTTAATTTTTGACCAAAATTTGAAGTCAACCGGGTAACTAGTTCTCTAGCTCTGCCGCGAACAGACAGACAGACAGATCGACGTAATCGAGAAAACATGTTTTTCGTCATCTAAGGACCCTGAAACGTGAAGATCTAAAAAAATCTCGGAGGGTAATTTTTTCACGATTACAATACTTCCCTTCTATGAGGGAAGTAAAAAGCGGCTGAAGTATTTCAGGCGTTTCGCGATGTCAAAAGTATTATTAACAGCCTTGAAAAACAAAAATTTGATGAAATGGGTTGCATGATAACTTCATAGATACAAAAATAAACACTTAAAGATTTAGCATGGAAGGAAATTGAAGCAATATGCCAAACGCATCCGAACTCTACGGCACACCTTTATTTTTCTCTAATAAGAAGCCCAACAACATATGTTCTTATTTTTCGAAATTTTTGGAAGAAATACTTTTAGAAGATACCACAAGCGACTGCGTCAGCCGCCCGTTTGTTCAATATTGAATTTCGAACCGGTTCCACAATTTAATTTGTTTTGGATTTATTTTATTTTTTTGTTTGAATTTTATTGTTTTTAATGTATTGGTCATAAAGGCAATATTTGCTCGTTTATTCTCAAAAAAATTAGCAATATCAAATTTTGCTAAATGTTGTTAGCATAAAGGAGAAATATATAATTTAGAACCAAGAATATACCGATAATACCCTTGGTAGATACATTAAAAACAATAAATAAATTCCAAAAACATATTAAATCCGGTTTTTATAAGTTAAATTGTAGACCCTCTTCAAAATTTCATATTGGACAAAAGAGCAGAACATTTAAGAAAATAATCAGTGAGTTATAAAAAGTTATAGAAAGCAAAAGGATAATTTTATTTACTCTAATTATTTAATTCAGGAAAAACATACCTTTCGTCAAAATTTTGAAATTTTACATATTGAAAGCAAGAGCAAAGAATTAAATTTACTATGCAGTATGGAAATAAACAAACATAAAGATAGGTAATATCTTATTAAACGATCAGTTGGACTATTAACTATTTTACTTGTATAATATTGGCAATGATTGCAAAAAAGGGTTCAGGTATTTATCGTTTACATTTTGAAGCTGCAGAGATGGCGAAACAATTGTCATGTTTATGTTTTGTACTAAATTAAATGGAAATTTTAAACAAGTGCCTGTTTTGTAATTATTCAATTTAAACCGACCCCAAAAAGTTAAACATATTTAAATGAACCTGGAATTTCAAGAATTTGTAGCTTTCGTAAAACAAAACTTATTTTAATCTGCAATACGGGAATTAAATTGAGGATGCTTTATCTTTTTTAATAACCGTTTACACAGGCTTTAGATTTAGTAAATGTCAATAACAAATATAACAGAATTAATTTATTTTTATTTTATTATTTGATAGACCTTGGTATGACTTTTACGTAGCTAATAGGAAAAAGTCTGTCTAGCTCTTTAACAGAGGTAAAACATTTCTTTTAAAAAATTTAGTTTTTATTACCGAAATCTCTTTAGGGATATTGTTGAAATCAAGTTTAATTTTAGATCAATATAATAACAAGTACAAAATCTATAGAGTTTTTTTGTTATACTTAATTAAAACTAATTTTAATAGCATAACAAGACAAACTAAAACCGAAGAAACTAGTAATTCATTATTCCCCTTCTGGGCTAAATCATTAATTTTGTCCTAATTTAAAGCATCTGACAATAATGGAAGAATATATCGGAGATCACCAACATCCTGATTTGGGGTTAACTCTCAATAACAAATCTCCCAAGCCCATATCCCACATGCTCAATGCAATTCAGGTCTGGGAATAGCGGCGGTAGGTAAGGGCAACCTAGAGGTTCTTCGTTCCCTAAAAGTTCAAGAGTACTTCTCGCTCTGTGCGGATGAGTGTTGTCATCCAGAAATCTTAATCTTTGCTTATTACTTATTAATTATTTAATATTTTTACAGAGCCACCCTGGTATGCATGAACTTCTTGTGTACATATATCATTCGCTCTAGTATTTCGAGGCACCCAGACTCGTGAAGTCTCTTTCACCAGATACCCCAAATCGGCTTTCACCAGAAGGCCTATAATTTAAACGATTGCTTGCAGTTACAAAGATCGATCATGCGCAAGCGTCTTCGATTGCCTACAACAGACTAAAAATAAAGCAAACTATGTGAATTATTTTAAGATGCTAACTGTAATCAATCATTACACAGTTTTTTTAAATTTTTTTGTCGACGCCCAACGGTTGTCGTTGTCATAACAACCATGGACGCTAGGTGATATTTCACAATTTGTTAATAGCACATCTCTAACGTTAACATTTAAAAATTATAAGGATAAACATGAATAATGTAACAAAACAAAGTTAAGCGTATTATTTTTCTGTTTTGACGCACTATTGTATTTTTGTGCCTGCCTCTTTTTGTCGGTCTACTACACTACCCAGTTGCGCAAACTTACTGCTTAAATCATGCTTTGATTAACATTAAAGAACTTGAGCTTCGTCTAATTCAACGAAGTTTTAGACAATGAGTTATCAACTTTTTATTGGTTTCTTTGTATTTTGTTACATAAAAATCCCGTGGAAAAAAAACATCTTTCAGGTTCACGCTTGTGGGCTGACTAGTTAAAAACTGGAAGTCTTTTTAAAGATTACTGCTGCGATTAGAGCAATTTCTTGCCTAATCATGTTGACCAACCGTGCTTTATTTTTTTTCATCTGCTTTCTCATTGGTAAGATTTTCTTTGTAATGCTCTTTGCAATTTAACGAGTAAAGGTTCTTTGCCTATTCCAGAATTTTTTTAAGGAGAATATCATCTTCGTCGCTGATCTCTGTTTCATATTGATTAGTACTTTTTCGTTATCTTGCCTGACTAAAAGTTCTTCTAGTTAAGATTTATTAAGATAAATCCTTGATATTTTAAAGAAATCATCTTGTTTAGAGTTTATAGAGTCCGGATTTGTGAGATAATTTCAGAATAAATGGTTCTGCGTTGCTTGATTCTTGTTCTTAATATCTCTTACAGATAATTGCGTGTTTTAATTTTCAATAATCCGTTCAACATGGATTTTAAATTTGTTCAAAGCCTCAGTTTCAATGATACAATAGTACAGTCATCAACACGTCAAAACCGAGAAAAATATGTACTATTAAGAGAATTGAATAATGGAAAATTTCCGGCGGATTTACGGATTACGGTACTTATGTTTATTACAAATAACGACATGAAGGAAATTAATAAATGCTTTAAAAAATCGGGAATAATCCGGGAATTGATTGGTTTAATCCCGGTATTTTCCACACAGGTTTTTCCTCGGAGTATTGGTCATAAAGGCAATATTTGCTCGTTTATTCTCAAAAAAATTAGCAATATCAAATGTTGCTAAATGTTGTTAGCATAAAGGAGAAATATATAATTTAGAACCAAGAATATACCGATAATACCCTTGGTAGATACATTAAAAACAATAAATAAATTCCAAAAACATATTAAATCCGGTTTTTATAAGTTAAATTGTAGACCCTCTTCAAAATTTCAATTGGACAAAAGAGCAGAACATTTAAGAAAATAATCAGTGAGTTATAAAAAGTTATAGAAAGCAAAAGGATAATTTTATTTACTCTAATTATTTAATTCAGGAAAAACATACCTTTCGTCAAAATTTTGAAATTTTACATATTGAAAGCAAGAGCAAAGAATTAAATTTACTATGCAGTATGGAAATAAACAAACATAAAGATAGGTAATACCTTATTAAACGATCAGTTGGACTATTAACTATTTTACTTGTATAATATTGGCAATGATTGCAAAAAAGGGTTCAGGTATTTATCGTTTACATTTTGAAGCTGCAGAGATGGCGAAACAATTGTCATGTTTCTGTTTTGTACTAAATTAAATGGAAATTTTAAACAAGTGCCTGTTTTGTAATTATTCAATTTAAACCGACCCCAAAAAGTTAAACATATTTAAATGAACCTGGAATTTCAAGAATTTGTAGCTTTCGTAAAACAAAACTTATTTTAATCTGCAATACGGGAATTAAATTGAGGATGCTTTATCTTTTTTAATAACCGTTTACACAGGCTTTAGATTTAGTAAATGTCAATAACAAATATAACACAATTAATTTATTTTTATTTTATTATTTGATAGACCTTGGTATGACTTTTACGTAGCTAATAGGAAAAAGTCTGTCTAACTCTTTAACAGAGGTAAAACATTTCTTTTAAAAAATTTAGTTTTTATTACCGAAATCTCTTTAGGGATATTGTTGAAATCAAGTTTAATTTTAGATCAATATAATAACAAGTACAAAATCTATAGAGTTTTTTTGTTATACTTAATTAAAACTAATTTTAACAGCATAACAAGACAAACTAAAACCGAAGAAACTAGTAATTCATTATTCCCCTTCTGGGCTAAATCATTAATTTTGTCCTAATTTAAAGCATCTGACAATAATGGAAGAATATATCGGAGATCACCAACATCCTGATTTGGGGTTAACTCTCAATAACAAATCTCTCAAGCCCATATCCCACATGCTCAATGCAATTCAGGTCTGGAAATAGCGGCGGTAGGTAAGGGCAACCTAGGGGTTCTTCGTTCCCTAAAAGTTCAAGAGTACTTCTCGCTCTGTGCGGATGAGTGTTGTCATCCAGAAATCTTAATCTTTGCTTATTACTTATTAATTATTTAATATTTTTACAGAGCCACCCTGGTATGCATGAACTTCTTGTACAAATATATCATTCGCTCTAGTATTCCGAGGCACCCAGACTAATTTAAACGATTGGTTGCAGTTACAAAGATCGATCATGTGCAAGCGTCTTCGATTGCCTACAACAGACTAAAAATAAAGCAAACTATGTGAATTATTTTAAGATGCTAACTGTAATCAATCATTACACAGTTTTTATAAATTTTTTTGTCGACGCCCAACGGTTGTCGTTGTCATAACAACCATGGACGCTAGGTGATATTTCACAATTTGTTAATAGCACATCTCTAACGTTAACATTTAAAAATTATAAGGATAAACATGAATAATGTAACAAAACAAAGTTAAGCGTATTATTTTTCTGTTTTGACGCACTATTGTATTTTTGTGCCTGCCTCTTTTTGTCGGTCTACTACACTACCAAGTTGCGCAAACTTACTGCTTAAATCATGCTTTGATTAACATTAAAGAACTTGAGCTTCGTCTAATTCAACGAAGTTTTAGACAATGACAGTAGTTATCAACTTTTTATTGGTTTCTTTGTATTTTGTTACATAAAAATCCCGTGGAAAAAAAACATCTTTCAGGTTCACGCTTGTGGGCTGACTAGTTAAAAACTGGAAGTCTTTTTAAAGATTACGGCTGCGATTAGAGCAATTTCTTGCCTAATCATGTTGGCCAACCGTGCTTTATTTTTTTTCATCTGCTTTCTCATTGGTCAGATTTTTTTTGTAATGCTCTTTGCAATTTAACGAGTAAAGGTTCTTTGCCTATTCCAGAATTTTTTTAAGGAGAATATCATCTTCGTCGCTGATCTCTGTTTCATATTGATTAGTATTTTTTCGTTATCTTGCCTGACTAAAAGTTCTTCTAGTTAAGATTTATTAAGATAAATCCTTGATATTTTAAAGAAATCATCTTGTTTAGAGTTTATAGAGTCCGGATTTGTGAGATAATTTCAGAATAAATGGTTCTGCATTGCTTGATTCTTGTTCTTAATATCTCTTACAGATAATTGCGTGTTTTAATTTTCAATAATCTGTTCAACATGGATTTTAAATTTGTTCAAAGCCTCAGTTTCAATGATACAATGGTACAGTCATCAACACGTCAAAACCGAGAAAAATATGTACTATTAAGAGAGTTGAATAATGGAAAATTTCCGGCGGATTTACGGATTACGGTACTTACGTTTATTACAAATAAAGACATGAAGGAAATTAATAAATGCTTTTAAAAATCGGGAATAATCCGGGAATTGATTGGTTTAATCCCGGTATTTTCCACACAGGTTTTTCCTCGGAGTTCCCGGGATCCCGGTACTTCCAGATCTCGGGATTGGCATCCTTAATAGAAATATATATGTTCTATATATTGCCTGGATAATGACTGACAAAAATAACATTTAACCTGTTTAACATCAGATCTAAAATTAAATTTGATTTAAAAACTATCAAAAGTATCCCTAAATAGATATCAATACTAAAAACCTAATTTGCAAAAAAGTTAAAATATCTCAGATTTTGCTAAAGACCAAGACATATGTTTTCTTTTTGACTACGTAGGAGTGATACCTAGGTCTACTAAATAACAAAATAATTTTTTTTTTTTATTTATCATTTTATGTTATTCACAAAATGCAATCACAGAAACAGCTTCTCCGCTGGCTAATACCACGACCGGCATTGATGTATATTGTTAACTCTTGGCTTTCGTTGGGAGCAACAATGTAAATATATCAAGATTCCATGAAACAGTTCTGCATCGCAGCAAACACAAAAATCCATTTTGGTCAAACGCCGATTGCGATTTTGCTCTTTTTAGACATTATCAGGCTTGTATAGACTTGCAAGCCTCGAGTAGGGCAAAAGCACCAAATGGAAACAACTATTCCGCTGGCTATTACCACGACGGGAATTGAATTACATTGATAACTCCTAGCTTTCGTTGGGAGCAATAATGTAAATATATTTTTATTCCACGTACACCAACAAGACCAACAAGGATACTATGCTCAAGTAGCACATATAATCATATATAGGCTAAAATGCTGTAATATTGGCTAATATCTCTGGCTAATTAGCTAAAGTTGCTGGCCAAAATAACAGTTCTATTAAAGTATAAAGACGGAAATATGGCCAAAGTGGGGAATAATAATTTGGCCATACTGGGGTAAAAATGGCCAATTGGAAATTATACAACTATCTCTTTTCATTTTATAGTTGGGCTTATTACCTACTTTTTGAATTTAAAATGGAGCTTTTTCAGCTGAATTCTCACTTGTAACGTAATTCTTCATGTTTTGCCTTTTCATCATTTATATGATAAATCATCAATTGTTGCAAAATGTAGAAATAGTATTAACAGGGCCAATCAGTGTAAAAATGTATTTGCCAAGAGGAAATGCAAAGATAGCAAATCATGGATTCGTAGAAATACACTATGACTTATTGTGTAAAATATTTTAAGAAGTTTGACGGTTGGTAGGGTTGGTTTTTATAGGTAGAAAGAATATGTTTTTTAAAGTAACGGCTGCTACGAAATTAGTTTAATTTTAATTTCAATCATGGCGAATCATAAAAAGTTTTGGGCTATTTGAAATTCCATTTTGTTAGCAAATATTTATCAAACGGCAATAATTTTCAAATGTAGTTAACATGCATCAACATTTACTAAAATTTTACCAATAAAAATACCTACTTGGTTTGCCTTTAGTACTCGCTAAAAAATTGATAATTTAAGAACCAGAAGCCAGCGTAACAAAATTAAACGACGATTACCCAAGCCGGCGTTTTCTTTTTCTATAAAATATGGTGGGAGATATAAACTCTTTATTAGACATTTTGTATTGTAAATAATTTATATTTCATTTTTCTAAATAAATCTTTAGTTTGGTTTAAGTATAGTTTTATAGGCTATAAAAGTAAATTTGAAAAAATGGCATTTTTTGGCAATATTATAGCAAAAATAAGCGAAATAAAACTTCCCAATTTTAGTTTAATTTTGAAACAAAAATATGATAATAAAAGCCTTATTTTTTCCTCTCAATTTTTGTTGCGTGAAAATGTCATAATCTGGCATTCTTATATCGCTATTATTACTATAATTAAACTTGAATACTTGCTAAAATATGTTTGGTTAGCATTTGGAAAAAAATACCTACTTATTGACCATAACCTACCTCGATTTCTATTGATTAAAAATATCATATTTTCGCATTTTAAACAGCTATTCTTACTATAATTTATCTTCAATACTTACTAGAATATATTATCTGGTTACGCTTTGGCAACAAAATTGACAGATATTTCTACTTTTTGGCTATCCAATATATAACACCATAAAAGGTATTTTTGGTTAATTAATTATTCTATAGCCTATCCACATTAAAAATTTTTACTTTTGGGCCAAAAAATCTAATTTGAAGCGAGCTTTCGTGGCTAAAACCCAAATCAGGAATTATTTGCCTAAATTTGACAAATCCCTGGTTTTTATGTGTCTTTTATGGTTATCTGTTAGGCAAAAGAGCTCATCAGCTCATTTGTGCTACTTGGGTGACGTTGTTCTGCATCGCAGCAGACACAATGATCCATTTTGGTCAAACGATGATCGGGATTTTGCTCATTTTAGAGCTCATCAGGCTGCCATATTCTAGCGAGCCTCGTGTACGTCAGTGGCACAAAATGGAATCACACAAATAACTACTCCGCTGGCTACTACCAGCTTTGAATTATACTGTTGACTCCTGGCTTTCGTTAGGAACAATAATGTAAATATATAATAAAATAAAAAGGAAGCTACAAGTTCGCTAATCGAAATAATTTAATCTCTATATTCTGGTCAGGGTTTTCGGTTATTATTGTAGTAATTTAATTTTGTTACAAGTGCAGAGATATTTTCACACACCCTGTATAATCAGTTTTGGTCTATCTAAACCTCGTGTTAACGGTTATCGTAAAAGACAAACCAATGACATTTGTATTCCCCTATATCAGATTAAAATAAGTTTTGTTTTATTACTACAATTTTTTAATTTTTCGAATTTTAAGATCAATTTATTTTAAAATAAATATGATGGCTAGTTACGAAAACAAAATATTCTCGGTATATTTGCAGTACACGCCATTTATGCGCTCTGGACAGAAAAGCTTTCAAAACCTAATCAGAATTCCGTTTTTGTACGAAAATAAATTAATCTCTATATTCTGGTCAGGGTTTTCGGTTATTATTGTGTTGAATATATGGCTTTATAAAAGCGTTTATTTGTCGGACTGAATATTATATTTTGGGAACCTTTGAGCATCCGTAATGCTGCTTGTAGGCCATGTAGTGTACGTGTGCAATAGAATTACAAACAGTCAGGTTGTTAAGCAGCTGAAAAATACTTTATAGTTTATGAATAGAGAATTAGTAATATATTTCCCTCGTTTTAATTGCTGAAGTTGTAGTTGAAAAGGAAATATTTCATTTAGAGAGCAGATTCTTAAATATTAACAAGGTGAGTAAAATAAGAAACAAGATTCAATTTGAATTAATTTTTAAAGCTAGTAAATAGACTATACCCAGGGTGAAGCAGGTTATTCTTGAAGATAACGTGAAATTTTAAAAAACAGTTTTTAACGGCTTGCCCTAAAGTGTAGTTAGTTTTTAAATAGAACGTTTTGTTTTTTCAGCATCGTAATCCTCTCTATTTTGTGAACCTGTATTTTTTATTTATTTTTGCACAAAATGTTTCGGTTAAATCAATTAGCAAAGTTTAAACGCTTTATAGTGGCAAAATAATAATGTTTATTTAAAAATTTTAAATTTCGACCCCGGTTACCACAAAAGCAGATAAATTTAAAAAATACGCAACCAAGAGTGTTTTTATTTTTGGCAAAACGAAATAAATTACTAGTATTAGCTTTACACTTTAAGTTTAACATTTTCACCCTTTTTTGAAATGTATTCGACTGATTACTATTTACCGAAACTGAAGAATGCGGTAATCATCTATATACAGGAAAAGATTAAAAAATATAAAACTGTATTATTTGGACTAGGTTCACAATAATACTCTTTCATAAACTAAAAAATCGGTAAATTTCCTTGACCCGGAACCTTCCTCGTTATAAATTATTACTTAACTGTTACATATACTGTCTCTTCATTTTTATTGGGCGCTATTTTCTCCCATCATATTGGATTCCTATCAATATGTTTACCATTTCCGTAAACTTTGACTTTTGGGCATAATTTAAAATAAATTCAATAAGTATCCCATGTTCACATTTAAATTTTCTGCAAAATTTAAAATCAATTGGACAAGATTTTTTACGTTAATTTTTTAAAAAATATATTTGGCCGCCATTCTGTTTCGCCATCTTAAATTGAAACCCATATTAACAGTCTTTACCTACTCCCTTGGTCCGCAGATATCCCAGATATTAAGTTTCTAAACGGTCATTAACGATTCTCTTGAAAAACAAAAGCCTTTTTTTAAATTGTCGAAATTTCGCCAATTTATTGTTGCATCCTCAGGACACGCAGATATTTCCTAACCTCAAATAATACACCACTCTAACATAACAACCAGAAGATAGTTAACGAAAACTATTTAGAAATTTAATATCTGGGTAATATCTGAGAACCAACGGAGTAGGTAAAGACTGATAATGTGGGTATCATGAAGGATATAAAATGTATGTGTCCTGAGGATGCAACAATAAAATTGCGAAACGTTGACAATTTAAAACAAATTTGGTTTTTACTGGATCCTAACCCTAAATAATACACCACTCTAACATGAAAACAAGAGGACCGTTAACGAAAACCACTTAGAAACTTAATATCCGGGAAATATCTGCGGTCCAACGTAGTAGGTAAAGACTGAAATTATGGGTTTCATGCAGGATATAGAATCTATGTACGTGTCCTGAGGATGCAACAATAAAGTTTTGAAACGTCGACAGTTTAAAAAAAGGCTTTTGTTTTTTAATTGGATCCTAGCCCCAAATAATACACCACTCTAACATAACAACAAGAGGATCGTTATCAAAAACCATTTAGAAACTTAATATCTGGGAAATATCTGCGGACAAACGGAATACGTAAAGACTGATAATATGGGTTTCATGCTGGATATAGAACCTACATATGTGTCCTGAAGATGCAACAATAAAGTTGCGAAACGTCGACTATTTAAAAATAGACTTGTTTTTTTCTTACTGGATCCTAACACCAGATAATACACCAATAATACAGTCAAAATTTAAAGTCAATCGGGTAAGTAGTATTTAAGCTATGTCGCGAAATGACAGACAGATCGACAATTGTAAAGATATGTAAATCCTGAGAGGGTGTTTTTCTTCACGATTACAAATATTTTATTTGGCCGCAATTTTGTTCCGCCATCTTGAATTAGTAACACATTTTTACTAGTTGAGCCATATACCACAATTAGTTACGGCACACACTTTTTTTTATTATAACGCCATTTTGTTCTGCCATCTTGGATTCGTACCAAAATTTTACCAGTTGATTTCAACATAATACTTGATGTTTGTGCAAAATTTGAAATAAATTGGATAAGCAGTTTTTTCATAATATTTTTTTTTACATTTCACTAGGCCGCCATTTTGTTTCGCCATTTTTGATTTTTACCAAAATATTACCAGGTCATACCGATATGACCCTTAATTTTTGATAAAAATTTGAAGTCGATCGGGTAAGTAGTCTTTAAACTATGCCGCGAAATGACAGACAGACTGACAGACATACCGACAGATGCATCGATGGAATTGATAAAACATATTTTTTTGGCATCTAAGGACGCTAAAACGTAAAGACGTGTAAGATATGAGAGGGTGATTTTTTCACGATTACAAACATTTTATTTGGCGGCCATTTTGTTCGATCATCTTGAACTAGTATTTTACTAGTTGATCCCAATACCACAATTAGGTATGACACACAATTTAAAATCAAACTATAAAGCAGTTTTTCAGGCTGAATTTTGAAATATTTTATTAAGTTCCGATTGGATTCGTACCAAATTGTTACCAGTTGATTCCAATACAATCCTATGATGTTTTCTGCAAAATTTAAGATACATTGGATGAGTAGGTTTTTAAAACTTCACTAGGCCGCCATTTTGTTTCGCCATAGTGGATTTTTTCCAAATTGTTCCCAGGTCATCCCCATTCGACCCTTAATTTTTAACCAAAATTTGAAGTAAATCAAGTAAGTAGTCCTTAAGCTATGCCGCGAACTGACAGACAGACAGACCGACAGACGCGCGGACAGAGTTGATAAAACATATTTTTTGGCTTCTAGCGACGCTAAAACGTAAAGACGTGTAAAACCTGAGAGGGTGATTTTTTCACTATTACAAAAATGTTATTTGGCCATCATTTTGTTCGGCCATCTTGAATTAGTACCACCATTTTACTAGTTGACCCCTATACCACAATTAATTATGGTACTTAATTTGAAATCAAACCATTAAGCAGGCCGCCATTTTGAATCGCTATATCGGATTTTTACCAAAATGTTACCGGGTCATCCCCACATGACCCTTAATTTTTGACCAAAATTTCAGATAAGTAGTTTTTTAAATACGCCGCGAACAGACAGACAGACCAACAGAATTGAGAAAACTTATTTTTCGTCATCTAAGAACCCTGAAACGTAAAGATATGATTTTTTCACGATTACAATACTTTTACGAGGGACGTAAAAATTATATTCTTGGTCTTAAGAAGCAATAGACGGAAACCATATAGCACACAAATCTATCATAAGGATAGTGCGCAGATGTTTGTTGGTTCTTAACATATCACATCTGCTTGTTGAGAGTCGAAGAAAAAATATTCAAATAAGAAACCAAATTAGTTTACACTATAGCAAATCTAGTTATACAAAAATGAAAGAGTGCATCTGGCGTCGGGATTTTTATATTTCATCCCTTGTATATATTATGAAAAGAAATGTTCGTTCGTATCATGAATGATGTGGCAACAAAATAAACGCTAGTTAACTATTTTTATTTATTTTTGATCTCAATAAATATTATATAAAGTAGCATTTAAGTAAATCAAACTTAAAGTATTGATCGCGCCCAAGCTACAATTAAAATTATCGTAAGAATTTTTGTGATATTGGTTAATTGGTAAAAACTTCTAAATGTTTGTCCTACAAGGGGGCAGATAAAAGTTATCAGTATTGACAATAAGTCTTCAGAAATAATAGTATTATGTATGAGTTTATGTAAAAATAGCTAGTTTGAAAGTTGCGAGTAGTTCGTAAAACAAATCCAAGAAGCATAAGGGTGTTTGACACTAAATCAGTTAATCAAAATCAACAATCAAGTCTCTAAAAACATCTGGACGGGCAAGAGTAACCTCACTAATGACAAAGTTAAAGTAAACTGAGTAGGTTTTGTTGTTAATGTCGTAACATTACATTTAGACACCATTAAATCCAAACGATTCACAATAGACCACTCATGCAAAATGTCTATAGGTTTCGCTGCAGCTCGATGCAATCATTTTCAGTGGATGTATTCGAGAAAATTTTCAGATCGTCAGGATAAAGAACCGTGGACCTAGAGACTGTCAATAATATCATTTGGGGAACTCCTGAAATTGCCAGGTTATCGTCATCTGTCACTTAATTGTTGATAAAAATTTGAAGTTGTTTACTACAAAAATATTTGATTTTATTACCATATAATATTCATTTCGATATGACCGTTAATTTTTGACCAAAATTTGAAGTCAATCGGGTACGTAATTTTTTTAGCTATAACGCAAGCAGACAGACCGACGGAATTGAGAAAACATGTTTTTCGTCATCTAAGGACCATAAAAAATTAAGATATTGAAAAATCTGCTAGGGTAATTTTTCTACGATTACAGTATCTCCCTTTTAAGAGGAAAGTAAAAATTGTACGAATGAGGTTATGTCCAAATATAATTTATAGTTTGCCTCAACCTAAAGTGTAATCTAGATAAATTACAAACTTTGCAGTTTTCAATTTTTGTGTCAAGCTTAACAATTCTCTTACCTCGAATGATCAATCCCCTGTAAAATATAGTAACCCTTTGAACGTTTTTACCGTGTAGAAGTAAATAGTAGGAATTCTTGGTGATAGAACACTTTTAAGCTCTGTTTATGTTACTTAATATTTTGGATTTTCCATGTCTGGTTATATTCGATCAGATCCTGGAGGTTTACATTGTTGCACCTAATTTGTCTCCGACTAACACGCACTGAACATTCGTTAATATAATGTCCTACTACGGTAGCAGCTGGGAAACAATGTTTAAATTAAAGATTAAATCATATCTTTTAAATAATTGTTTTTATACTGATGAAGAATATCTTTTGACGATCCCCTCGGTCAAGATCTGATATCCCTTGACTGTTCGTATGTAAAAATCACATATTATTTGTATATACATTTTTTTATCATCATTGTTCCTTGTTATGCAATCTTCTATTATTTCTGTGTACACCACCCATATTATTCTTAGCATTTTGTGTTTTGTGTATATTGTTGCCTTGCTACTAAATAAATAAATACATACAATATTTTTTTTCATGTGAATATTCATAATGGAACTAAACATTTCAAAATTGACGGAGTCACTTCTCCGACGTGGTACGGGTGCTTCTTGTTGATGTTAAAAATGCTGTAAAATAGCACAAAATATCCGCAATCTTGCGAACTTTAAGTCATAAAACCGGTGGTTCCAGTAATGTTCTACATCTAACTAACTAAACAACAACAATTTGCAAAAATTGGTAAAATTCCTTTACCCGGAACTTGCCTGGTTTTTTTTTCCATTTGTTAATAATAGTGAAATGTGACCCAATTTTGTTCAGTACAGAGTCATAGAGTTACATATACTGTCTTTTCAAACATTTTTATTGGGCGTCATTTTCTTCCATCATTGGATTTCCACCAATATTGTACCTATGCCACAATTGACTTTTAAGCATAATTTAAAATAAACTCCATAAGTAGTTTTTACGTTGACACATACCGCCATTGTATCCCATTTTCACATTTAGTTTTTTTGCAAAAAGTCAATCGAACATGATTTTTTAAAAAATTTATTTCACCTTCTAAAATCGTACCTCAACTTCACCAGTTTATCTTTATATCACACTTAATTCTTGCACAAGAACTGAAATTAATTTAATAAGTAGTATTTTCAGGCTGATTTTTTAAATATTTTATTCGGTCGCTATTTTGTTTCCCTATCTTAAATTCATATCAAAATGTTACCAGTTCATTCCTATGTAACACTTGATTTTTGTGCAAAATTTGAGGTAAATTGGATAATTAGTTTTTTTTTTAGTAATAACTTTTTCAACATTGTTCCGTCATATTGGATTTTTATCAAAATATTGCCAGGTCATCTACATATGACCCTTAATTATTGACTAAAATTTTAAGTCAATCCGGTAAGTAGTTTTTAAGCTATGCCGCGGACTGACAGGCACACCGACAAATGTACAGACGGAATTTATAAAAAATATCTAGGGACGCTAAAACGCAAAGTTATGTAAAACCTGAGAGGGTTGATCCCTTTACCATAATTAGTTATGCCACACAATTTGAAATCAATCCATTAAGCAATTTTTTCGGGCTGAATTTTTACATATTTTTTCAAGCCGCCGTTTTGTTCCGCAATCTTGGATTTGTACCAAAATATTACCAGTTGATTCCAACATAATACTTGATATTTGTGCAAAATTTGAGATAAAGGGATTTTTTTAATAATAATTTTTTTCATTTATTTCATTAATTTCAGTTGGCCATATTAGATTTTTACCAAAATGTTACCAGGTCGTCCCAATATGACCCTTAATTTTTTACCAAACTTTGAAGTCAATCGGGTAAGAACCTTTTAGCTATGCCGCGAATAGACAGACAGGCCGAAGAAATTGAAAAAACATTTTTTTCGGTATCTAGGAACCCTGAAACGTGACTATCTGAAAAATTCTGGAAGGATGATTTTTTCATGATTACAATACATTCCCTTTTACGAAGGAAGTAATGTAAAATTGCATTACTAAATTATTCTATCCATCTCTTTTGTATACAGTGGCTAAAATATCGTGGCAACCAAGAATGTACACTTTGATATAGATGAATGTGAGTTAGTTTACCCAAATTAATAAAATTGGTGTATGAGTGATTAAAATGTTAATTTTGCACGTTGCTTGTACTTTGTTTTAACAGTTATAGGTAGGTAGACTGTATTGCCAAGTGTCTATTTTTTAGTTAAGGATAATCATGTAAGTTTGCAAGTTTATTGTCTATACAATAAAGGTGGGTAGTTTATTGGCACTGTAATATCTACGTTTTTGGTGTCTTTATTCGAAAATTTCAAAATTTTGTTTTTTGTAACATCCCGTATATTTTAACAATTTTGAATTCTGCGGTGAACTCTAGACATTTTTTGTAATATACTCTATTTTTTCACGACTATATTTAGAAGTGCGGAAAATGTATATATATATATATATATATATATATATATATATATATATATATTATATAATATATTACATATAATTTAATAAAATAGATATTTTTTAATTTTTTATTTAAATACGTATTATTATCGCGTATTGTTTACGGGAACTCATTTTTGACATAGAAACGTTATGTAATTGCTTGTTTGATTATTTTTATGCCTACATTTTACCGTTAATTCGATTAAAAATTATTGTGACCGTAGACACACGACAGATGACACCTTAAATGTAGAGTTCAATATGCAAACGTCTTCTATATCCATATAAATGTAAATATCATTTCCAACATTACCAATTACAAGCCATATACGGCTCATTATTAACCAAATACGAAGTTAATTTAAATATTTAAGGATTATTTAAATTTGTCATCTTTGTCATGGAAATTGTCGACCAAACCGAACCGGTCAACCAATAATCAATCAAAAAGCCGCACGAGCTGTCAAAGAGCCAAATTGAAAATTTTAATCCATTAGTCCCGCATAGTGTTTGATTGAATTTGAGTTTTTAATATACTTTGTTCATATTTCGGGATATTAACTGGTTGACACAGCTTTTTAGAACTTAATTTCCAATAAATTACTATCGGCTCCACACGAAACAATGCTGTGGTTTTGGTATTTTGTCGTTGACAAATTATTAGGCAATACACTTTAAAATTAACAGCAATTTCATTCAACTGACTCCTTTTTATACATTCAACACAGTTACGATTAATTCAGTGTGGGTATGTTTATAAATTAAAAAAAAAATCTGTTTACCCATATTTTTAATTCCTTCATGAAAGAAGTATTGTAATCCGGGAGGGTGATTTTTTCGGATCTTTACGTTTCAGGGTACTTAGATGCCAAAAAACATATTTTCTCAATTTCGTGGGTCTGTCTGTTCGCGGCATAGCTATAAAACTACTTACCCCATTGACTTCAAATTTTGATCAAAAATTTGGAATCAAATGGGGATGACCTGGTAGCATTTTGGTAAAAATCCAATATGGCGACCTAGTCAAATATTAAAGTGTATTACTAAAAAGCTACTTATCTAATTTTTCTCAAATTTTGTACAGAAATCAAATATTAGGTAGTAATTAACTAGTAAAATTTTGGTACCAATCCAAAATTACGAAACAAAATATTTAAAAATTCAGCAGGAAAAAACTACTTAATGGATTGATTTCAAATTTTGTGCAATAATTAATTGTGGTATACACTTGTAAAATTGTGGTACGAATTCAAGATGGCGGCCAAATGAAAAGTTTGTAGTCGTGAAAAAACTGTAGGTTTTAGATAGCTTTACGTCTGTCAGTTCGCGGCGTAGCTAAAAACTACTTACCCGATTGACTATTGACGGGGAATAGAACATTTACCAATTACAATAACACTATATTTAGAATCACAGTTTTTTTAAATTGCTCCTTAAAGAAACCTAGGTATATATTTTACAATAATAACTAATTGAATAAACAAGAACATCGAGCTATAATTCCAGCATGTTTTGGACTTGACCAAAATTCAATGATGGTTTAAATACTAAAAGCTATAAATATTACCAGGTCGTTCCCATATGACCATTAAAGTTTGACCCAAATATGGTGAAATAATGATAATTTTGTAAATAAATTAGTAAACAGACATAAGCATAAAAAAATGTTAAAAGATGCCACTACTCTTCAAACACTGAGGCTTCCAATAAGTTCTTAGTAATCTTATATGATCCCAGAAAGACAAAGTCGACTTGAAGGAGAGGAGTGGCATCTATGAAATTAGCTGTAATGACTGCTATCTAAAATATGTTGAGCAAACTAAACGCTCCATAAACATTCGCTTTAAAGAACACATGGCACACTTAAGATACGATACAGAAAAGTCAAGCGTTGTCCAACATGCTTTGGAAAACAATCACCAAATAGGAATAAATAATCTTAAGTTGATCAAAAATGTATCTAATAATAGATTATTGGATGCATTTTAGAGTATAGAAATTCTTGCTGCTTTTCTGTATTAGGCCAACGGATGACTTTGAACTGGGTCTTTACTTAACAAAGCAAATTGCATATACGGTACAAGACATCCCATCATCTCAAAGGGTTGTTTTACTTACTCCGAATCTTATCTAAAATGTATCGGTTCTAGTACAGAATAGATATCTCCAGCAAAATCGGAGATATCTATTCGTAACAAAACCTAATTTACTTACCTTAAACTTCCCATGTTGTCCAGATACCAGATAGCAATTAGCAATTATTTTAAGATGTAGATTTTGGAAACCAATATCATGATCATGGTTGTATCGAGCATATGATTTGCGTTTTGTAATAAATTATCAGAGGTTGCTGCATTTAATCTTAAATTCTGTTTAAATTGTTGGTCTAATGGTAAGTAAACTCTGTGTAATTATCAATTTTTTCATGTACATCTTCATCTTCTGATAAATCTTCAAGAAAATTAAAATGATAATATTTAATAATTGCAAGTTTTGGATCCATTTTTAAAAAATTATAAAAATATAAATTAATTTTTTGGTTAGCTTGTTTAAGCCGTTAACTTCATTATCGTTTGGTTCTTAAGAATACTTCCTCATTCCTCTGCAATCAGGTGACGTTTACTCTGAATTTGATCTACTCCAGCTTGTAAGCGATAAGTCGAATTCACTCTCTATTATTTGGTAGTGCATTTTGGCAATCTCTTTCCAAAATATTTATTTTTTAGGAACTGTTTAACTGTCCTCGAATCAGTAGCAAAATTCTGACAGTTTTAAAGTGTTTTACTTTTAACCGCATGATGATATTGCAGTTCTATTAAAATTTTTGTTTTAGACTGTTTTTGTTACTGGCCCAGTTCATTTTATTCAGTAGAGCAATAAAAATAAAACAAATTTATTTATTTATTTTCTGCAAAATATGGCATCATAGCAAATATCATCATGGAATAAGCGACAACCAATAAACTTTGTGTGAAAATTATATACCTAAATTTAGTGGGTAACAAAATGGTTGACCGTATCGGCACTCTTCACAAAAATGCTCTTTTTTTTATAACTTATAAAAGATAAACCAAAAAAAGGGATACCATGCAAATTACGTCAAATGATAGTGTCAATTGATATTGTTTTTATGTATTTTTCGGTGTTTTGTTAGGTACTTTTTTGAAATATAGGTTATAAACGGAATTACGTCAAAATTGTCAGCAGTTTTTGTACCACAAATGTGTACTTCCTATTTAAGTTTCGTTTCTGTTGGTTCGCTAAATGTTTAGGGGATTGATATTGTTTTTCAGATGTTACTTATTTTCAGCAAAACCGGTAAATCTGACAACATTGCCAAAAACTTAACCCCATGTACTAGATTTGGTTTATTTGATAGTTTTTGCACTTTGGGTACTTTTTACAAAAAATGCTATATTCTCATATCTTGAAAACCAATAATTGGTAACTTGTAGTTTTGATAAAGATAGTATGGGTCCAGCAGTAGACGGAATTTCCAGTACTAAAAAAGAACAATTAAATAATCACTGAGGTCACAAACTAAAACAAAAAAAAATATTTAAGTCAATTGGCATAGTCAAGTGAATTCAAAAAAAATAAGTTGGTTTGCTTTTTTTTTTGGTCCCCTAGTCATATATAGTTCATATTCTCATCAGCTATGTTAATTATTACTTATTATTTTAACATCCCCTACGGTGATCATTTTAGTAACTACACAACGTAGCTCATCCCTACAATGACCTGTGTCATATGGAAAGATTTATTGTCTGGTCGCCAAGTTATTTTTTTAATTTTCACTTCTTTCCCATGGTATTCAGATTATTTTTCTGGAAAAACAAGATAAGCTTTTAGTTGGAAATCACCCACTTCTCAATATATACGCTCCTGGCATGCTTCTCGTTTATTTCAACATTAGTGAACAAAAAATACACATTTGTAATGTTCGAGAGAGCTAGAGAGAAACGAGAAATTTTCGAGGGAAGACGATTATCATATTGTCTCGGCTCTCGTGGCAAGGGAAAATTAGTTTCCCGTTTAGTCGAGTCGAGACGATACGAGACAAGCGACGAGAATCACTGATAATGCCAGGTTCGATTAGTCAAAGGTCAACAAACTGATTTTTCACATTATGTGGCGTTCCTTATATAAATTATATAATCCACATTCTAATCTGATTAAACGAGGACATATTTCTGTGTTCTAAAACAATGCTAATGATTATTATTATTGTTTTTTCTTAAATTACCTTAAATAATCTTCATATTATACTTTAATAGTCATATTATATCCTCTTTCTTCTCTCTTCTTATTCTTCTCCTTCCTCTTCCTTTTGTTTCTGGATTTCTATAAATTGCTGAAGGAAACAAAATGAATCAGATATCTCTTCATTGATGTGATAATCATTTTTTACAGCCACACTTACACATGCAACCATTTTTTCATAAAAAAAATATATATTATTGAGGAGAAGTTTTTTCTTATTTTAATAATAATGAATGTTCATCTCCTATTTTATAATTAATATTCTAGCTAGCTAGCCTAGGATGAACGATATTCCCATGGATAATGTATAAGATACTCAATGGGGTTTTAGTGATGAGGCTCTACAGGCCCCGTTATAGAAAATTCACCTTGTCAACAAACTAGAATGCCTTTTAATCCGTTTAAGTATGAGCAACATTCAAGTTATGCACATGACGTCAGATAACAATAAAGGTAAATTAGACTTACATGGTGATAAAATCTTCATTAGAATTAAGACATTGATTTGCCGTTATCACTAGAAACAGATAGGTTAATGAACTGTAATAGAACCAATCTCCTACTGCTAAGATTGATAAGCCTAATGTTTTAATATACATGTATAAGTTGGTTATATTTAAGTTTTCTAATAAATAAAACCTAAAAAATATTAAATTTTTGTTTAGGTTAGCACGTATGAAAATTGTTCGGGCACTTCACAAAGTTATTTTAACCTGACTTCATGAGTAATAAAAACATTACCCAAGCTAATAAAGATATCAGATTTTTATAAGGCTGCCCGAAGTATGCACATATAAACGTTTATAAAGTTTCGCGGGTGATTTGGCTAAAGTCCAGAATTCAGCGGCAATTTTTATTCATGACTAGAATTTATGGCCTATTTTGAAAACTTCTATACCTGGGGTACACGCTCTGCATCTATTATTTTTAGTTTAGGTTCTTTGTTAATGCATTATGCATGTATGTTGCTGGGTTTTACTTTAACTTCTTTTTAAACGGAAAGTTTGCTTTAGTTTGAATACTGTTGAAAGAAACGACCTATTCTTAGAAACGGTTTCACTGGTATTGCAATAAAAGTTTTTTATGTGAAATATTTATATTAGGGTGTTTCTGAGATTTTTTTAATAATATATTATTAGCAAGCATATAACTCGGGTGAATCACAACAGTCGCTACGTTCGTGTTACATATATAATTGATAGCCATTTTAAGTCAGTAGAATGTTATACTTTTTTTACGACTGCCCTTATTTTCATATATTTATAGTAATATTCAATAAAATTCAAATAAAAGTAAAATTAAATTATACAAATTATTCAACAACACAGACTAAATTGAGAGTCATGGTCAAAATACAGTTATTATTTATAAGTACAATCTTTACTAAACATTACCAAACAGGGTATCTAAAAATACTTTTTCCAAGAGTAGTACTATATTTAAAAATATGTCTACCAAACGTAATTCGCATACATATCACAACTTTGAAAGATGTCCAAAAGAAAAATGGGGTTTTTAAAAAAGAAGTTATGAAGTATTTTTGTATGTATATACCTCTATTAGTCCGGAATGCTTTGCCATTTTGGATGGAATTAATTAAAAATGACGGAAATTTTTATCTTTTCCAACAGTAATTACCCCCATCGCCGCCTGGGTTACATATCCCACTAGAAGGAGAAGCTATTTTTCGTCCATTTATTTCAGTTATTAAAAATCTTAATGAATTTTGCAATATCAATCACATTTTGCAATATCAATCACATATAAACTCATTGATAAAGCTGAATTAAAAAAATAGGTAATGTAAAATATAAAATAGCTATATACAAAAAAATAAATTAAGCTGCGTAATAATAAACATACATATGTATATAGATTTATACTCATCAACAGTCATAAAATGAAAAATAAAACATATAACATACAGCATACAAAACCTACATTGTTAAAGTAATGAAGAGATAAATAAAAAAATAGTACTGTCAAAAAATAATAAGTCAAATTCACTAGAAAATAAATCAAATTTGCATAACCAATTCAAAAAGTAAATTTGTAAAATTCTTCAACTGGATAGAAGACCTCAAGGAGCAAATTTGTGATTTGAATTTTTAACCGTCTTAGATCTTCAGTTTCTCTTAAACTAATTGCAAGGTGATTAAAAAGTTTTTTTTCGTTATAAACAATTGAATTTTTATTCAATGACTTTGAAATTGGAAGTGGAATTGTTTGTATTTGGCGTATTGAACGTGGAGAACAAAAATGCTGGGAAATGTCAAAATTTTCGGTGAAACAAAAAATGGCCTACACGAACCAGTACGACCTACACGAAACATTGCACAAAGTGCGAACTGCAAAAGCATACAGTATTACGTAGGTGTGAATCAATAAGAGCAAAGTATACACTTCGTGTTGAGGAGACTTACGGCTCTTGAACTACAATTTTCTAAGTGGTCTAAAGAAGATAAATTAAACATTTTTACAAAAAAAAATAAATGAAAAGTATGTATGAGGCGTAAGATGTCATCACACTTGAAATAAGCTATTAAGAAAATATAAAAAAATTTAAAAGTTCAGTATTTAAGTAAGGTTTGTTAAGTATATACTGCTGCAACAATTTATTCAACGCAAAAACCACTTTCAATTTGTTTATTTAAATTTAAATAAAATACAAAATAATAGTAATCTACTATACATACTTTCAGAAATATCCCACATTTTGACTTTGACTTGTATAACCTATATATTATATTAACATAATATATGGCTAATATAGGGGAAGTATAGTAATCGTAAAAATGTTCGAAAAATACTAAAAATTATGTTTCTACAGGTGTGTGTAAACAAAATTTGCGTGCAACATACCTTGAGGACGTTCAAACCGATAGTATAGTCACGGTAGAATATTTATACTGTGGTATAGTAAATATCTCGCAGGCATTAGGAATAGATTTTCGGTAACATGAGCGTAGATCTTCGATATTTTGGGTATGAAAACTTAAAAAAAAAATATTTTAAGAACGTGTAAACTGAATTGAAAACAGAAAAAGTTGGGGTAAATATTCAGATTTCGAATAATTATGAAAGTTACTGTCGCAAATACTTGATTTTTTTTCGATTATATATATTTAAAAAAGTATAAGATATTTCGAAAAAGGGCAAAACATGTCAAATGTATTTTATTTTTTGTGTACAAAATATTTTTTTATTACTGTACAGAGTAACTCCAAAAGGATGAAGGGGCCCCATAAAAACAGTTTTTTCAACTATATAGGCAGCTAAGACAGCCCTTTAAAAGAAATTGTATTTCAAAAGCATGTAGCTTTTTTAAAAAACGTTGAAACATGTATCATATTGCATATAAAAACATTTTTTTCCAGTATACACTGGGAGGATGAAACAGCCCCCTGAAAACGAAAAGAAGATTGTTTCAAAAGCATTTTTAACACATCAATTTTTCTTTGTATATAAATGCGAATATTTCATATAAATACAATATTTCGTTATTTTAACGCAGTTCGTTAAAAAAATGGAAAAAACATAAAACAATTTTTTCCACTATATAGGGTAACCCCAGATGATAAAAGAGTCCCTTGAAAATACAAATATTTTTTGTTTCCATAAAGCTTAGTTTTCTTGAAAAAATCTAAAATACATACGTGTAAAAAGTCACTCACGCAAAAAAAAGTCGAAGAAATTGTCCATATTTCTCAAAGATACCTAGTTTTAATAACAAACATAGAAAAAGACTCCAAGTCTTGGTCTGAGTAAATTATAATTTTACATTTTACAACAAGCACGTCACGTGTTTCGCCCTTTCGAGCTTCATCAGACCTACGAACAACAGAGAGAACCTTAGTAAATAATCACACTCACAAATCCTAAAATAATAACTTACAAGTAGAATAAAACGCACTAAAGCACAACAAAACAAACAACTACTTATACATATTTGATTCACTCTAAAAACATGAAACAGCTCCCTAAAACCAAAAATGAAATTTTATTTTTTTTAACAACGCTAAATTTGTTTTAGTTTTTTATTATCTTATCTTTTTTGGATAAAATAACTTTTTAAAAACGAAAGTAATCTTTTATGTCAAAAATTAATAATATTTTTAGAAAACTTTTTTTTTAAAAACCTCACAACCATTTCAGCTTTACTTATTAATATTGTGTACAAATGAAAAGAAACAGTTAATATTTTAGTCAAGAGTTTTATAAATTACGTGTAACAGTTACCAAACTGAACAAAAAATCTGTCATAAATAACCAAAATTAAAGTAATCGTTTTAACTATATAAAATTAAGAGTCATAAGGGGATGACTTGATGACATTTTAGCAGAAATCCAATATGACTGAATCCAATAAAACTAGTACTATGTAGGAACCAACTGATAAAATTTTGGTATGAATTCAAGATGGCTGAACAGTAAAATAGCTTAGTAAAATATTTAAAAATTGGACTGATTTCAAATTGTGTGCCATAAATAATTGTGGTATACAGATGGACTAGTAAAACTTCAAGATAACGGAACAAAATGGCGGCTAAATATAATATTTGTAATCGTAAAAATATCGGCTTCTCAGATTTTACATATTTTCACATTTTAGCGTCTCCAGATTCCAAAAAAATATGTTTTATTAATTCTGTGGGTCTGTCTGTCTGTCATTTCCCGGCATAACTTAAAAATTACTTATCACAGTGAGTTTAAATTTTGGTCATAAATTAAGGGTTATATGTGGATGACCTGGTAATATTTTGGTAAAAATCTAATATGGCAAAACAAAATGGTGGCTTAGTGAAACATTAAAAAATGGATTACTCAAAAAACTAATTATACAATTTCCTTCAAATTTTCAATGTACAATGTTATAAATGTACTGAAATAAATTGAGTCACACTTCTCTATTCATAATAAAAGAAACAATTCATAACGAGGGAAGTTCAGAGTTAAAGAAATTTACTGATTTTTTGTATCTATATTAAATAAATATAGTCAAAGCTCTAAACAGGTGTAAAAATATAAATGAAAACACAGTACATGGTTTCTGATTATATCTAACAACGAATTAAAGCAAAAAACTTTGATCCGGACATTATATACAAGGTTATTCATTATAAATGGACACAACCCTTAACTTTATTATTTTTAAAGAAAGAGAGCTATTTTTTTTATTACATCGTAGGAAATCTTCTGAAATGTTTTACAAGTATTGGAAATATTTTACAGAGCATTCCGTAAGCAAACGTCATAATAAGGTTACTTTTTTAAATGAAATTTTGGATTGCCCTATTATTGCATTTTTGGATTCCCCAGGAAATTCTATAATATTATATAGCTATCTTCAAGCGTTTACGAAATATTTCCATTTCAACAGGCTATAATATTATCGATAGCTTGTCAATCGATAGCTTGTGAAAAACTACGATAGAAAACTGAAAACCATTTCCCTTAATCTTTTAATAAGGTTTAGATTTTACAGCCCGCCAAAGTGCCAAAATTTATCGAATTCGTAAAAAATTGTTTTCAATTTTTATTTGCCACATTTTGTCAAGTTAGCTTTAATCTAATTAAAACAAGTTTGATAGTTACCTTGACGAAACAAAACCTTATGTATTTAGTGGTAATTAAATTGATTAGCTTGCAAAATGAACTTTTCTGATTCAAAAAAAACGTGATATATATGAAATATATACTAAAAATGAATACAACAAAAGTGAAGCTAAAAGAAAATATCAAAGAATATTTGAGAGACAAAGGTGAAATCCTAGTATAAATACCTTTCCTCGAATATACTATAAAGTTTCTACAGAATTTTCGCTAAAAACGAAAATTATCAAAATGAAGACTTAGAGATTCTTCTGCAGTTTCAAGGCAATTTTTTTCTGTATTTGGTATTTACATATCAATTCCCTTGCCTTGTAATTTTAGAATGTCCGGAAAAGTACATTATATCTTGTCTGAAACTTTCGGCAAATCCTATTCTAAGATACAGAGAACTCTCAAAAAATATGAGTACAAGCCCTACAAAGTTTTGCCCATGCAACAATTATCTGAAGAAAATAAAGCAGCTCGTTTACGTTTTTATTTGGAAATGATCGACCGTTTGGAGCAAGTTGCATAATTTTTTAATAAAATTGTTTGGACGGACGAGTCTTCTTTTTTAACTTTTGGGGTTTTAGCAGAAGAAATATGCATAATTGGCCGATTAAAAAGCCCAAACTTTTCGGGAAATAAAACATTCAGGTCGCCACTCACGCGTGGGCTGGTATTTCAAATAATAAGGTCAGTGGCCCAATATTTTTTGGCGATATCATGAATGGAAACCGATATTTGAATTTAATAAATGGAGTAGTTTCAGATTTCAAAAATTATAATAATGAAGCAATTTGTCAGCAGTATGCCCCCTCCCCCAGCACATTGTTGTCGCCGTTACGCAATATTTGAATGAAAATTTTGAATGTTGGATTGGAAGATTTGGGCACTCCCATTGGCCATCGACCAGCCATGGAACAACCCAGAAATCAAGGAATCATTTTAGTTGAAATAGAGAAACAAAAACGAATATAGATATAGACAATGTATTCAAGAAAATGGCGGACATGTTACACTTACTTCTAGATTTTTAGAATGAAAGCGACTTCGTGAAATACTATCAAATGTTAGTTTAGTTTTTAGTTAATATTTTTTATCATTACTTTTGTTAATATACCTAGTTTCAGTAGAAACCATCTACCAGAAAATTTTAAATATGTTTCATATATAATATTCTATAGGTATCTTCAACCGTTTACGAACTATTGACAATTAAAAGTCGACAATTTCGATACATTTTTGGCACTTAGACAGGCTGTAAAATCTAAACTTTATTAAGATCAAAGAAAGTAGTTTTCATTTTCCTATTCTAGTTTTTAACAAGGTATCGATGATTTTATAGCCTGTCAAAATATCTAAATGACCGATTTTCAATTGTCAATATTTCGTAAACGGTGAAAGATATTTATAGAACATTAAATATAAAACATATCTAGAATTCTATGGAAAATCCAAAAATGCAATAATATACTGGGTGTTCCATTAAAATAAGTAACCCTATTTTGACATTTGCTTATGGGACATCCAGTGTAATATTTTCATTACTTGTTGAATATTTCAGATGATTCCCTACAATTTGGTAAAAAATTCAGCTCTCTATCTTTAAAAATAAATGAAAGATGCCCATTTATAATGATTAACGCTGTACATTATGTAATCCATTTTCTCAAATTCTTCGCACAAGGGTTGCACAAAGTTAAAGCTAGATGTTTAAAAAAAAATACTCTATAATGGTCTAGTAATTAATCAGAATAAAGTTATCCTATAAATCTAACGGCCTTTTTGTTCCATATTCATTGACATTAATCCCAAGTCCGGAAATCTATACAAAATTTATCATCTACTTTTATTCTAATGATATCTAATAACTATAAGATAAATACTTAATGTTCTCTCAAATCCACTCCTATTGATTATTAACTGTCCATTGAAATTAAAGCAAAGTGACTGTAATAAGTTTCCCATTATTTAATGTTTTTCTAAGTTAATATATAAAATATAATTCAACTGTATAATGGAGCAATATTTTATAGCATATCTCGTATCTGTATTTGCACAACATAGGCCTTTGTACTTCCCTACGAATCGCATGTGTTTGTATGTTCACTTGTTTAATGTGTATGTTTAATGAGAAGTTATTGCTGATAGAATTAGATATTATTTAAAATTTAAACAGGTGCAGTGCAGAGCCATTGTTTATTACATATTAGAAAATGAGAAATATTAAGCAAACATAAGTATAATATAATTTATGCATGTAAATGTTTAAACGTGTATTTTTTGAATTGAAGAACTATGATTTTTGTGTTTATTTGTAATGGTAACAAAATTGTTTTTTTAAGTTATCTTATCATTTGATTTAAAATTTTAAACACAAATATTGCACAAAAATATTGTTTTATTTTTATATTATAAAAAATATAACAATTGTCAAATTTAAGCAAAGTGCACAATGTCAATACATTGTATGACCTCCCCGTAGATTAGTAACATTCTGGCATTTTTTCTCTGGTTGTTATAGTCGGAGAGCCAGTGAACATTTTACTTACGTTATTTATAAATGGATGTTATTAGTAGTAATGGAAATTGTACTTTCTGCCCTGAATGTGACGGAAACCAACACACTATGTTTAAATTGCAAAAAAAAAACTATGAAATTACATCATTTTTAAATGGCTGATTTCTTAATGGGGGTAACATGACAATAAGTAATGACAAAATAATGCCAGAAGTACCAGACGTGGTCAAAATTGCATTATTACACCTATTATTATGAACGTTGGACAGCGGCAAATTTAAGGTTGTATCTGAACCGCCAGGATTTGCAAAAAAAGTAATAATAAAGTAAAAAAAATCAACATTGACTTTGTTATTTTAATAAAACACCCTGTATAATAAAATTCTAAATCTAAAAAAAGTGTATATGTTTTTCCTGCAGTCCTCATAGTTTATGCGAAAATTGAGTTTGAAAAAAAATAATGGTTTTTTGAGTTTGTGTTATGTTATGTAGCCACGTATCTTCTTCCAAACCCATTTTGAATTATAAATATAAAATAATTTTTACTGGAGATATTGCGAAATTTTTTCGGGTGCTTGCTAATAAATTGAAGAATGTTTTTCTTGGTATGAAAGAAGGGGAGAGGAAAACCCATGATGTCTTTAAATTAATTTATCTCAAAAACTATTATATTTTCGAAAAAAAATCATAATAACCTTTTTTGTACTTTAAAATATCAAATGTTGTTTGAGATTTAAAAGAACAAAATATGTCGGTTTCTAATGGAACATCTTGTATTTTTTACATCTTTAAGCCATGTTTCTCAGTACATATATATATATATATATATATATATATATATATATATATATATATATATATATATCTAGGTTAGGTTCATCATAGCTATATTTTACACTCTGTATTTATAGTATATTTGTTTTTTATACTATAACAAAGTTGAAAGCAAATGTTTTCATTCATTAAGGTATTTAGCTGGAGGCCTTAACCGAGTGCAGCAATTCTTCGAGTTTGAAAGCGATTACTTTCACATGAATAATTTACACTATTTTTCTTAACATCAAAAAACAACCTTCAGTAAGATTTTTAATTTTATTTTTTTTTACTTTTCAATTTAGGCAAGCAAAAATAAGTTCATAGTCGAGTATATAAGTAGTCTGAGAGGCATCCAGCTTACATTAATTCCGGTAAAAAATTTTTTTTAGGATTGTTTGGTATGGTAGCGGAGCATGAAACTAAGTTTGCGACCTCGAGAGCTCTGGAGAGAACTTTCGGTAGGCGAAAAATCTCGAAATGTAGGCGCTTCTACTGAATTTTTGGCTTGTAATGCATAAAGCATGTGACCTACAAAAAAAAGTTACTCCTATATTTTTTAAACTTAAATACATTTATATCATCTCTACATAACATAAATCTTTCCTAATGACTTTGAATTTGACGAAAATTTCCAAAAAATCGTAGATTGCAAGTTTTTGCTAATTTTTACTTCTTTATGATCGTTTATGATGCCCATTATGGAAAAAGGAGTACAAAAGGGAACCAAATCACTACTGTACAGAGCTTTCAAGCCTGCAGATATCCAGAAGTCGTTGAAAGAAGATAATTGTTTTGGGTGGTGGTTTTTTTTTTCACAAAGTTTTGTGGGATTAGGACGGAATCATTTCGTTCTATCTGCAACAAGTACCTCAAGTGTGTCAAGAGGCAATATGGATCAAAAGTGATAGGCGTGTTTCATGGCTACTCAAGTGATTCAAATTAGCGAGTTACAAAAAGCTTAAAAAGGAGTTGTTCAAAGATGAATACCTCTGTTGACATCATGTTGATGAGAGAACACTTCCTGCTGTTTCCCAAGAAAAGTTCTTGAGCAATGAATACAATAAGAGCCGCCTGATTCAAATGATGAATACCTATTTTAAAAAGGACGGTATGAACTTATTGGAGGCATCAAAGGACGCAGATGTTCTGATAGTAAACATAGCACTGTCACAATCGGCCAGCTTTGATAATGACTTTATAATCGGCGAGGATTTTGACATGCTCGTTGTACTGTCAGGGATTTAAAACAAAATTAGTATATACCTTCTCAAAGCAGGAGCGAGTGAAAAGAAGATACATATTTTTCAACTTCATCGTACAGTATGTCACAACTATATACTGTTTGCTCACGCATTTTCTAAATGCGACCCAACTCCGTCTCCATTTGGACATGGCAAGCAAAGCTATTCAGCCTCATCGAAAAAAATGCTGCCCTCAAGGAAGACGCTTCTACATTCTACAACACAATGGCATATAAGCCCAAATCAGTAGAGCAGGGAGAAAATTCTGGAAGTGGAGCAACCTCAATACTAGGGATCGATGAGCTTAGGTAACACGTCTTCATCAAAATGTCAACAAAGGCCAAGTTCAGATTAGCGCGATTGCGAACAACACTCTGTACAGCTGACCATCACATAGTCAGAATATTCAACCAAATTTAGTGCTAGTTGGGAAACACCTTAGACCTATTAGAATAAGAGATAGGTGAAAACGAGAAAGCACCCTATTCAAATGAGGAAAGAACCGGCACCCCGGCTATTGCTGGAACTAGTGTTCTGCAGCTGCAAGAAACTTCGTGCTACATCACCCCGCGCTTTGAGATCGAGGAGGACATTGACGGGGCGCGGATGTTACCGATGCGAGAGATGTGGAGGATGACGATCTAGTTGACGAAAAAAAACTGAAAGAAGAAGAAAACACAGAAGCCGAGGAAAATATTGATTTTTCTGAGGGTTAAGAGCCTAAAGCTGGGCCTTCAAAACGTAGGAAAACGGGATTATTACAAATACCTTATGTTATTATTATAAATATTTTTACTTATTTATTTTTATTTTTTGTTATATAAACCTATTACCATTACTTTTACGAAAAATATATCGACTTATTTTAAGCTTTTACTATTCTTTTTCTGAAAGCGTCTAAACTCTATATTTACCTATTATAGGTATGTATATTAATCTATAGTTTTATAATCCTAAGTATTCGTTATTCATCATTAAAAATATATAATGGGCCCCATACACCAAGTTACAAAAGTCAAAATTGGCAAAAACCTGCATTTTTATAGCTGTATTTTTAACCAAAAGTTCTTCTTAGGGTTTTCGAGAGTGCAAACTTAGTTTCACGCCCCCCCCCCCCCCTCCCTACAATGCCAAACCATCCTAAAACAAATCCTTTACTGGAACTAATGTAAGCTGCAATGTATCTATATACTGAGCTGTAATTGCTTTGATTAATTGTAAATAAAATAAGTTAAAAGCTGCTTTGCCTTTTCAAGTTTTTTTGACTCATCATCTTTCAAAAACTTGAAAAGAATTTGTCATATGTTAAAACATTTGTTCAACGAGCATGTGCTATTATATTTTCTCACAGTGCTTTTTTGTCAGTTTCAAATTCGATCGAAGGAAAAATACTTATTTAAACCACATTTCCATAAAGAATATCTTGTGTACAGAATGTCTCTGCCCTTGCCGCCTATCTAAACTATTCTCAAAACTGCAGAAAAACAATACATGGGGTTTTTTATAACTTTTGTACAGGGTGGTCCAATAATAGATGACGTCGGTTGTAGCTCGGGAACCCTTAATGATAGAACTTAAGGAATCAAAAATTTATAGGTAAATCGGCCAAGGGAAATTGTTGTAAATTATTTTTAAGTTCAAAAGTTGGCCGCTAGGGGCAGTAATACTAACACAAAAGTGTAAATGCCAATTTTCTCTTAAATTTCAATAATTGGGGTATGTTGAAAATATAAGCATTATATATTTTATTCGATTGTCGTCGATTTTCAAAAGTGGTGGGGGAAGGTCAAACATTTTTACTTTCAAATGTAGATATCTCTGGTTTGGATGAACCGATTTTATTCAGCTTGGTGTCGAAAGAAAGTGTTTTTTTCGCTATACTCGTGCAACAATAAACTGTACCCTAATGACTTTGTTAGTGTTCACTAGATGGCGTTGTTTCGTAATTCTCGAAATAATGCTGATTTTTTCAAAAAAATCAAATGGTGCGCTATGACTTTTATATCTCAGTTTGTTTCGTAGTTATGAAGGGCATCGAATAGTGAAATAAAAAAACTCGATACTTAAATTAAGAAAGTTGATGATGGTCTTTCGAATTCGAAACATCGGATTGGAAAATTAACCTTACCGTTTTGTAGAGGAGTAAAAGTGACAATGGCAAAGTGGAAATTATTTTTATCTTTCATTTCGATTAATCCTAAAAACACCAAAAAACTGGAAAAAATAAGGCTCCAATAGAAACAGAAGTATTCAAATGTATAACTGTAACGAACATAGGGCAAGGCAGGGCAGGACGCGGTTTGGGCACAAATATTAAAACGAGTTCTACCTTGCTTCAGTCAGAAAAAAAGAAACAGCAAAAAAAACAACGAAATGAACTCACAACTAACAACAAATATATTTAGAATTGCTGAAAACTACTTAGGATAAAAATAATTAGAGTATGCGCTCGACCTACTACAAGAAACGGTTTGGTGGACCGTATTAGGAATGCCATCCAAAGTATCTCTATAGCAGAAGAGGCTGCAGTCCAATCGACACAGGAAAGATTGCAACTTTTTATTCACAACGACAGCCGGTATTTTGAGTATTTGCGAAAGTAGTTTTCAGTAATTTTAAATATATTTGTTGTTAGTTTATTTCGTCGTTTGACTGAAGCAAGGTAGAACTGGGTTTAATCTTTTTACTCAAACCGAGTCCTGCCCTGCCTTGCTCTAGCTTTAGCTATTTTATTGCAAAGTATATGCTTGTGAGACTGAATTTTAGTATTTTTTGTTATGTTCCTTTGTTAAGTTTTGTTCTTTACACTTATGCAAGATTACGAAAGAATCTATTGGAGCCTTGCTTTTTCCAGTTTTCTGATTTTTTCCAAAAATTTTTTAGGATTAACTGAATTGAGAGAAGAAAATAATTTCCACTTTGCCATCGTCACCTTTACTCCTCTACAAAACGGCAGGGTTAATTTTCCAACCCGAAGATTTGAATTCGAGAAACCATCATTAACTTGTTTAATTTAAATGCGCACCTTGAGATATAAGAGTCATTTTTAAATGTGTTCAGATTATTTTTTGCGTTTAGATTGACAAACAAAATCCTTTTTTGGCTTTTTCGCAACTGAATAAAAATATTTAATTTTAAATTAATTGAAGAGAATATTTAATAAAATTACATACCTCGACATGTAGACTACTCTGTCTACGGGATGTTTCGATACATAATATAAACAATATTATTTAAACAAGCTTAAGAAATTATGCCTTAAGTTTTTATAAAAACTTAAGGTAAATGACATAATTTCTTATGCATCGCCGTCATTAAACTAGCTATGAACTAAACTTGCAAACATTGCGTGATACAGTTTTACCAATACCCTTGCAGTACTAAACACCACTTCAAACTAGGATATTATTCGATTCTCTTTCGAAATAGTCCAGAAACCATACCATAATTATCTATTATTAACATACTTTTAACCTTAAGTTTCAGAATTCTAGAACCAAATATAAATATTAACAGTTGGATGTATTTGGAACAAACAACACACTGTATATTAATTCTTTTGAAAAAGCACAAAATGTAATGTGTATAAAGTTTTCTGGAAATATAATATATTTTATAGGTAAAATCTTCAAGCCCCTTAGAAAAAGAATTACAGACCATAAAAATGCCATGAAAGAAAGAAACATTCAAAGCAATTAATTGCGTTCGATATTATAACCATTCAACCTTTTGTCAGAAAAATGGAAGACTGAAAATGTACTTTTAAAACATTATTTAAGAATGATAATATTACATTTCCAATTAGGCATTTTTATAATACTTGCATAGCTGAAAACAAATTAACTTACATTAGTAACTAATTTGATTGAACGTCGTATGAATTATAAATAGAGAAAAATTGATTTCACATGTAAATAAAGTATATTACACAAAATCAATAACAAAATGGTTAAAAACAATTGAACTTATTCAAACAATTGAGATTGCTGAAAAAGCAGGTAAGGGAAAAGTTAAATTTATCGATATACTTAATCTTCATTAAATATATTGGAGCAATAAAGAGAGACATAATTAGTAAATACAGGGTATTCCATTTTCGGCCCTTTTGCGGAGTATTTCTCTTATTTTTAAAGATAGAGATTTGCGGTTTTCGCGAAGTGTGCTACGTCTTTTGTGAAATTAAAGATGAGGCCAGCAGAATTTGCATGGCCCTTTTGGTTTCTGAGATACAGGAGCTTTTGAAATTTTTTAAAAATCAGTAACCCCTGGTATTCCACCTATCTGATAACTTATCAAAAAGGCGAAAACTGCTCCTTATATGACATGTTCCTTAGAATTCAGTACCGCTTTCAAACATAATTTTTTTAAATGGGATACCCTGTATATTATTCTTTATATTTATTAGGATTAATGTGGGCTTTCCAAAAATATACACAAATATGCACTTATTTTGAAAAACAAGCTAAAAATTCGAGAATTTCTAAAATTTTCTTTTGTGTTCAATAAGTAAGGCTATGGCTAATTTGTTTGGAACAAAATGCAATATTTTGTGGTTTTGTCAGTTTTTTATTCATAATGAAATATTACTGTTTTGGTGTTTCGATTTAACTATATAGTATATTTAATTTACTGTTTTTACAATAATAACGGTCTTCAAAAATTATAAAAAGTATGGTATGTTGGTTTGTTTCATATAATCTAATGAAAATCACCAAGAAGCTTCGGAATTATATCTACAAAGGTTATATATTTTGAGCGCTATGGTTAGGAAAATATCAGGTTCTTTCTGTTAATATTAAATATGCAAAGAGAAGGCAACCTTTCCGAGACATATTTGCCCGCCTTAAATCAAATTTAGTAGAGCATGTATCATTTATCCATGCAGCCCTGTCCTTAAGTATACACCAAACAAGATAGAGAGAGAAAAAAAAAACTATTGGGTTATGTAGAAGCCATGCCTTCATGTTCTCGTCAGCAAAAAGAGGAAGCAACTGGTGTGCCCAAGTCGGATGCTCAAAGAATTTTACAAAAATATAAGTATCATCAACATACATTGCACATAGTTCAACATTTGCATGCCGGCGATTCCCAGCGCCCAATGTTGTTTTGCCAATGGCATTTACAACAAATCGATTCTGATGAATCTTTTGGCAGACTCGTTACCTGATCCGATGAATCTTATTTTTCAAGTGCGGGAATTTTCTATCGCCATAATACAAGAAACTGGTTAAAATCACCATTTAATTTTTGAGAGGACACAACAAGGACGCTTTGGAGTTGTGGTCTCCTGTTTCATTTTTGGAAGACGTATAATCTCTAGAATTTATGAACGTCTCACAGCGTGTCGGCACCTAGAAATCGTTGTGGAAGTTATTCAACAACAATGTTCCATTGGCTATTTATAATGCTGTTTATCTCCAACAAGACAGCGTCCCAAGCTACAACTTTGTCCTTCTAAGTGCATTAGACGATAACTTTCCTCAAGGTCCTGTAAGCCTGGCCGCTTCGATCTCCGGATCTTTCGATTTTAGATTTTTTTATGGGGTTTCATGCAAAATAAAATATATGAAACACGATATCAGTCTGTAGCGGAGCTTCGTGCTGAAATCGACTTAAATTTCGGAAATTTGCAAAGAAGGTCTATGGGTCTTTTGAATGCTATTAGATGAATAATGAAAATGTGCCCCTTTTGCGTACAAGAAAATGAAAATTTTGAAAAACACCTTTGAAGACCTTTTGCTTTTTCAAAATTTTGTTTCTCTATTTTTTCCCTAACTTAAGTTTTAGGTAAGATAGGTAATTATTGTTTTGTTTCGAGTAAAATTGAATAATATTATCATAATTAAGTTGAAATGCTGTAATAAATAATTAAGAGTTGAGAATGAAAAAAGATCTTTGGAATTAAATAAAAAGTAAAATCTAAATTCGAATATTTTTAAAACAAGAAGAGATATTGAGATGCAGTTTTCAGCTATGTCTTGCAAATTTTATTGCATAATACATGTTTTAAGCATGAAACTTACTTAAGCTAAAAAGTTATTTTTACAGGGAGTTAAACAAGAGTCTACAAATTTTCCAATATTTTATTTGTTCCGAAAAATTACATTAACGATTTTAGAGTTTTAACTGCTAGATCAAATTAATCCTTAGTGAAATTTTAAAAACAATTTGAAAAGTTTTTTTAAAATAAAAAGTATAGTATGAGATATGACTCTTTTAAATTTTATTCTTTTTTTATATTAATTTGTAACCCTTCATTTTTTATTACCCGTTATTTTTCTTGCTAGAGAGCCCTTAAGTCTTAATTTTTTATATAATCTGTAGGGTCTGCACTACGCAAAAAATATACAGGGTGTGCAAAAATATGTTAAGATTAGTTAAAAATCTAGCGATCCTAACGATCATGTACGTATATTTCAACAGCCTGTAGCATAAAAACGAATTTAAATTTAAAAGTTTTTATTTAAGTCTTAAGGAGAAGTGGACATTTTCTCCAAACGGGTTTTTTTTAATTTTTGCCTAACTTTATTATTTTTAAAAATACAGGTGTTAGTTTTGGAGGTAAATTTGTAATAAAAAAATACTGTGTGTCACAGGAGACGTGTACCATGCTGCCATTTTTTTTAGTTTTGAAAAACCAATTTGAAATTTGAGTCATTTATATAATTCCATAAATGGGAAGTTTTCTATGAAAAAACAATTATAATTAAATTCAATTTTACCCCTTACTTTTCTTTTATGTTAAAGTGTTCTAAAAAATAAAACGTAAGTTTATTTGAGACTGTTTAAAACAATATTTTTGTAAAAAGTGACTGCAATTTTTTCATAAAGAAGCAATTTTCAATTTCGAAAAAATGGCTGAATATTGAAAACAAAAGTTAGCTTGTGATACATTGTTGAAAAGCTTATTTTAGACTGAATAAGATTAAATTAATAAAAAAGTTGTTTTTTTAAAAATAATAAAGGTAGAGACAGTTTGGAGAAAATATTCAGTTCTCCTTAAAATTTGAATAAAAACTTTTAAATTATGATGCTACAGGGTGTCGAAATATACGTACGTGATCTTTAGGCTTGCTAGGTTTTTAACTAATCTTAACATATTTTTTGCACACCTGAATAATTTCTGCGTAGTACAGACACTGCAGATTATAAAATATTGAGACTTAAGGGTTCTCTAGCAAGAAAACTTTACATCAAATGGCTAATAAAAAGTCACAGCTTAATATGTAAGAAAAATCTATTAAAAAAATATATATCTGAAAAAATACTTAAAATTTTAAAAAGCTGATTTACCAGTTGTAACCTAAAAATCCTTCTTGTAAATTTTCAAAACTAATAAAAAATTAAAAAATATGCAGCTGATTTACCAATTGTAACCTAAAAATCCTTCTTGGAAATTTTCGAAACTAATAAAATATTGAAAAATCCTGAGTCCTGTTTGTTGTAGGTAATAATGCAGCAAAATTGGCAAGACAGCTGAAAATCGCATCTCAGTATCTCGTCTCGTTTAAAAAAATCGCTTATCCCGTTTCGCTCTCTCCAGCAGTTTAGATTAATTAAAACTAAACAATATTTTTATTTTAAAAAATGCAGCTTTTCGCTACGAGGTGATGAGAACAGAGTGAAGCTAAAAAAGGTGTAATAAAATATATTTTTACTAAGCAAATTCAGAAAATTTTAATAGACTGTATCTCGAGCTTTATTTGGAAATCTGTAAGGATTTCATTAAATAACTTAAAACTCTGAAGAGATCTTCGACCTTATTTCTTACTAACTTTTTCAGCATTTTGTTGTCAATTAATCTTAACATCGCTTTTGTCAAATAATTACTCTTTCACTTATCATAAAGATAGAGTTTATCTTTTATCCAACCTACGATGGCTTGATAGTTAACGGCAAAATATCGCAAATATGTATTACAACTACGCAAGGTATTAACTCAGAATTACAATAATTTCAAAGGTGTGTACATTGTTATACATTAAGGAAGTTATTGCACTTTACCCGGCATTTCATTGTAGTAAATCTTTTTTTTTTTTTCTCCAATAAGAGTGCTCTTTCAAGCTGATCGAAATCACGTTCAAACGAGTTTTTGATCTAATTATTTTGCATTTGATTTATTATATTAAGGCATTCTACTATTATATACTAACTACACTATTTTTTATTTGTGGAGTGGTTTTAGATGAAAGATGATTGTTAAATGTTCTAAATGTGTTTCTGTCTGTCATGAATAATGAATTACAAAATGTGGAAGAATGAATAAGAATTAACAAAACGAAAGTTAATGTACATAAAACGAATATATGCAAAGTTTTTAATAATTTGGAGTTGAAATTTAAAATTATTAACCGTACAAATATCGGGGTAAATCAATAGAGTATTTTGGAGAAAATAACCTAAAATTTCAGGCCCTTGTAAATTCTTTATGACTAAAGATCGGCATTTTAAATAGTAAAATTAGGCATATTATTTAAAGTATTGTGATAGGATTGCGATTTTTACTAAAAAGCCAATAAAGCAAATATTTATATAGTTATCTCACACATTTTTTGTACCTTTTAGAACTAATTACTTATAGACCTTTGTGAGTACCTATTTGGGGGGAAGTCGGTCACAGGCGTTTGTTGACGATCTCAGTATGAGATGTAATCTACCTTCAATGATTACAAAACTTGATCTGGTTGATGCTATGGCTATCAGTCTGCCACCATTTTCAGAGCGAATTATAACAAACTAAATATAAAAATTTAAACTAATTAACTAAATACGGTATAAATAACCACAACTTATTCAAACAATTGAACTTATTTTTTATCAATTTATTGCTCCAATATATTTAATGAAGATTAAGTAAATCGATAAATCTAACTTTTCTCTTACCTGCTTTTTCAGCAATCTCCATTATCTTTGATTAATAGGTTTTTTCCTCGATTTATTTAATTGTAAGCTAACTGTCTTAGAAGCTCTTAGTTTATATTTGATTATATTATTGATACGAAAATTTTATTATTAACTCGAATTTGTTTCTAATACGTTGCGTTTTATCGATTTAAAAATGATTCACTTTTTATACAACTTATCTTTATTGACGTTTGGCTCACGAAACCATCTGTTGGGCTCGACCTTCAGACAACAAAACATAACGGTAACACCGTCGTACACTTTTTAGATCTCTTCTAATACTGTACAAACACTTTTGAAATCCATCAATCCCACCCTGCTAAATGTAATCTCAGGCAAAAACGGCAATAAATAAATATAGTGGATTTCTACGCTGACGAATTTGAGAAGAGTGATTGTCTTCGATATCGGTTTTTGTTTGACATTGATTTGATTCAATTTTCTTTTAAATTATTTTTATCTCGTTAAATATCGGCAAACAAAGCGATCTGTAGAACATTAGCGAAATACTGGTACTAGCAATTTGACCCCAAAAGTGTAGGTATTAATTTGACGACATAATATGTTGGATTTGTTTAATGTAAGCAAAGACCGATTATTATACTTCGCATAGACGGTCTATACTGATGCCGCAAAACGAGACGAGACGATATTAAGGCTTCATTTCGACTTTGGTCAATTTCGTCTCGTCTCGATCTTCACTGAGATGAAATTTTAGCTATAAACACTCACAGTGAACCACGCACGTTTACAAATTAATGTTCTTTCGCACCTGCCTGGATGTTAGTGCCATGAAAATGTTTTCTAGCGTTTTGTTTGATAAACCTTCTAACCTTTGGTTTGAGAAGTTTGATTAGTCACAATACCAAGTTTATCACTACGTAAAATTTCACCTTTTATAAAATAATCGTAATTTTTATGACAATATTATAACACGGTTGACTGTAGACTTTGTATCAAACATCTTGTTTAGTGCGTGTACGAGTTTGTGAAAGTTTGAACTCTCCCTGTTCTAATAGTGTGGCGTTTGCTATAGAAGATGCATTTTTATACTAAATAATAAATATATAATTGCTATTATCGGGCTAATTAATAAAAATAACATGAGCATTAATTAACATTGGCAAACATCTGAAACTTTTCGATTGAGGCTAGATCCAATAATTTTTCAAAAATATTTTTAATTTTTTACGTAGATAAGTAACTAAATTTCTTAAAATTTAGTTATTTACTGCTTTAAGAGAAGAAAATTAAAAACTAATAATTCTAGAATTTTTCTAGAGAATTTTAGATTATTAAGTGTACAGAAGAGGTATCAAAAAGTGGCTGTAAAAATTATTAACATTTTGTGGTGTATTATTTGACTTTTAAATTTCACCAGCTCTAAATTTAGGAATAATTTTAAAAAATTTAAGTAATTCCATTTATATATTTATTTTTGTTCTTTATATGTTTTTGAGACACCCTACACCTACAGAGAAGAATTAATGAGCCAAAAATTAAATGACAATTATTTATCACCTGTACATTTTGTAGTTAATAAATTGTTATTATTATGCTTATTATTAATATTAAAATATATTTAAAGTCACAAAACCAAAGTCTGATAATTAAAAATATAAAAAAAACATTTCATTTTCTTAAAAACTCTGATGTTTTAGAAACAATCCATAATTTGGTAAATTTTGGTCTCTCTTTATTACCTCAATTTGTTTAATGAACTTAAGGAAACTATCAGACTGGACCTGTCGGTTCTTCTGGAAACTTCTCTATTTATATATATAAGGTGAGGATTTCTATTACTAAAAGTCAAGATGAGACTAGAATCTCGTCTTGTCTCGACCCCTTTATCCTCGAGTGTCGAGATTGAATGGTGTCGAGACGAGACGAAAGTACAAATTCTGTCTCGTCTCGCTGCACTACTTTTAGTCGTTTGTGACACTGTTTATTAGAAATATTAGATCGCGCACAACAAGATAAGGCTCGGAGTTGCCGAGAGCGTGAGTTAGGTATATTTGTTTAGAAATATTTGTATTCGTAATTCGATTCCGAGGTACAAGATTATTGGATACTGTATTTTGAATACAATCCAATGTTGAGATGTTTTATTTAATATGAGATGGATAATCTTTCCTGAAATTTCTAGTCCGTATTCGAAACGCTGCCATGTACATCGATAACTATAACATATCTTAAACTCTTTTTAAATAAAACAATAATATTTCTGTAAATTTTAAAATCTACGATTTTCTTGTTGTTATGTTAGAGTGGTGTATTATTTGGCGTTAGGATCCAGTAAAAAGACAAAAGTCTTTTTTTTTAATTGCCGACGTTTCGAAACCTTATTTTTGAGACTTTCTATAATCTTATTTCTTTGGTTTCCATTTATCAGCTGGTGTGCCTTCCCAATTTTTCCTATATTCCTTGGATTTTGGGTGGGGGGTTTTGCCGTTTTTTAATGGCAAATAGATGCATCTATTCAGGTTCATTTCTTGATTAAGCAGCATGGAGAGGGCCGCATTTGCTTCAGCTATGATCTCAGTTACTCCTGGTTTAAAGTGGAGTTTCAAAAGTCTGGGTCCCATACTCGGGTCAGTTCCTTCATACCCAATAGTGTGCTACATAAAAAAAAACTACCAAGGAAACTGCTCCCTAACATGGTTAGCTTCAATGTTTGGGTCAATAACATCATGGGTTGATCCTTCATTGTTCTGTTCAACATTTTGTGCGGTTCTTGAATCTCACTTTTTAGTTCTATTCGTACTTTCTCCTTAATTTCCGGTACTATGAGCTGCGGAAGGAGGTTGCTTGTTATTATGACTCGTCTTTGATCAGCTATCATTTATTTTGTCAGTTGTGCTAGACGGAGGAAAGCAAAAATTAAGTCGTGTTGTATACATTGTAAGGTCCGTTTCCAATCTCGCAACTCTAAAATAGTAGCGTATGTTTTGACGATTCATTTCATACGCTACTTGTATGTATCATTAATAATGAGATTAAGATTGACACGCTCAACATTCTCCAATGTTTCAGGATTTATAACATCTTGTGTATCCTCTGTGTCATAGTTGGCTGTAGCTTCTTCTATAGCAGAGGTCTCGCACACTGTCACGTCCAGAATTGGCGGAAAACGTGCTCTGAAGTTCCTCAGGCAGTGGCATTCTCCCATTTCTTGAATTTTCATTTATCATGAAATAGTGTGCATTCTATAGCTCCTGCCAGCTTTAGTTTATCAGTCGCCCCTAACATGGGTAATCGGCGCTGTTGATCAGCCACTCCAGTGGAGATCAGACGCTGTTGCTAGTTTTTGGTACTCGCCGGGTATTTAATTTCCCCGGTAGCCTCCATATCTGGAGAGTTTTCCCCTTTCTACCATTATTATCATTATTATGGAAATTGACAACCAATTTCTCAACAAAAGTTTGGTTCCAAGCCCATCCCGGATGCATGCATCAAAAGGAGTGAGCTGGTTTCTATTAGTTCTATGTGTTGTCCTGTTTGAATTTTCTCACTATGTGGCAAGTACTGAGCAGGACTGCCTTATGGATGTCGATGAAGGTGTTAGTATGCAGTCCTATAATTTTCAGGTTCTCTTCTAGTGTTTTTGGAACTAGTCCAGTTGAGGATACGATAATCGGTATCGCATGAACCTTTTCAGTCGCCACAACTGCTGTATCTAGATGGCCAGCTCCGCATATTTGTCTTTTTTCCTTATTTAACAGTACCACATCATGCCGATTATTCGTCACCCGTCTGTCGGTGATAATTGCCCGGTTGTAGTACAGTTTGAAGGCATTATTTTCAAGCACTGAACTTGGTTGGTATTTATAATAGGGCACAAAGGTGTTCAGGTAACCGTATTTATTGGCAATCTTCTGGTGTATGATGTTACACACTTGGTTATGTTCCTGGAGGTAGTTCGTGTTTGCTAGGTAAGTGCAGCCAGATGTTATACGCCTTATAGTCTCTGATCTTTCGCTACATTTTCGACACTTATCGGATTCAATGGACCGGTCTTTGATGATAAATTTTGTGTAATTTCGTGTGTTAATAACTCGGTCCTGTATTGCTATCACAAATCCTTCTGTTTCTGAGAATAGTTGTCCATCCTTCAACCACTTATTGGATGCATCGCTGTGTGGCTGATTCAAGTCATTGTGATGTCGGCCGTGCAGTTCCATTTGAGCCTACTGTTCTTGCTTGTCGGGGTCTAAAAGAGACTTTAGGATGATGTTGTCATTTTTATTATTGTTGTTATTATTACTATTATTGTATTCATTATTATTATTGTTAGTATAACTTTTTATTGTGAAGGCGCTTAAAAAAAAGGTTGGTTATGCTTGTCAGAGCAAATTCTTAGTGTATAAGGCTGCAGGAAGGAATGAATGATGATATGGGCGACAGATTTTGTATCACGTTATTATTATTTATTATTATGTATAGGTCAACCGAGTATGGCTAGTTCGTTTTTAGTTCTTTTGTAACTTCTCCGCCATGTTAAGATTTCTTTGTTTGTATTAGTTATCTCCCTTCTTTACCGAATAATTATTAAGGACCGGATTGTATGCAAATGCATTTGCATATTTTTACTATTTTTGGACTTTTTTGTACATTCTAAACATATTGGCCATTTATGCATATTTCTAGCTATTTTAACGCGAACAAGCATCTGCTAGCTCAAAAAGTGTGTTTGCTAGAAGAGTATTTAATATACTGTGCTGAAAAAAATACGGAGTGAAATGGGTAATAACTTAATTTAAATTTCCGATGATGGAACTACGGTTATATGAAACCATTACATAGCAAATTTAATACTTAGAATATTGACTCTTGAACCTTCTTTAGCCTACTTAGTTGCCAATGTTCTCAAAAAACTAACCATTCCACAAAAATTACTATAAGGAATCAAACAATCAAAAATCGCGCTATATGTCAGTTAAAGGAATACAACAAAGGTACCGATTCAATTTGATCTAACCAGATTATCGCTGAGGTGGCGCTAAATTTTAAATATTGCCTTGTGACATCGGTGGAAGTGGGACGCTTTTTTCTGCGTTCAAGATGATTTCGGCCGATTTCATAATTAAACTATGGAAATCTTTGTACCTTACTTTTTAGTAACAATAGCAACTATAGAAATTAAAAAAAATTCCATTTAATAAAATATGTTCATGGGTGTATGCCTTTTTACTTAATTAAATGGTAGCAAAAGGTAGAGAAAAATGTTCTGTAACTAGTTTACGTACTAGTAATGATTTTCATGCAAATTCTGGTCATTTTATGTTACATATAATGCGTTCTTTACTGATTATATATCTTTTATGTCTTTTTTAGTGTCTGTTATTACACTACGGAGATGTGTAGATGGTAGCTGAAGTAAGATTTTCAATTTTCGAGATTAACTGAATTCTTTTTGGTCGACTTTATTTTGCTTATATATGGACCACTAAAGATAATGTACTCATTGGTTTCCGATTGTTGATTACTTTTCTGAAATTTATCAGTTACTTTATTCTGTTTCATGATGTACTTCACATTGTTTCTTATGTTGACGATATAGCTTTGTGTTATGTCATGAGAGGCACATTCCTCAGCAATTAAACTAATACTGTTTTGTCGATGATTTGACACGCAAGGGTAAAGATCTCGAGGTCATTGATTATTATCAACTGAATCCCTTGTTACTTTTTAAACTAAATGTAATATAAATACGAAAGTTATAGAACAACATCTGCATATTACAACTAACGTAGGTTATTTTTAAATGTGTTCAGATTATTTGTTGCGTTTAGATTGACTAACAAAAATTTTTTTTTGGCTTTTTCGCAACTGAATAAAAATATTTAACTTTAAATTAATTGAAGCAAATATTTAATATAATTACATACCTCAACATGTAGACTTGTAGGGACTACCTAAAATGCTGGACGGACCGAAGTGATGTTTTTTCTTTGAAAATCATATACTGTATATTGCAACATTTTAAATTATCCCTAAAACGAGAAATTCTAATACGCTACATATAAAATCTAAAGTAAAATTTCCTTAAATTATTGATATTTTAAAAATTACATTTTTGACAAGAATGTAGCGTCTGAAAAAAAAATAAAGTCAAAATAGAGGTTATTTGTATTTCTGGTTCTTTTGATGTGACATAAGTTTGTCATTTTCTCAAAAACGCTAGAGATATTGAACATAAAAAAATATGTTTACAAAGTGAAGCTACTGATGTCTTTAGAAAAGAAGATTAGTAATATGAAAATTTTGCATAAAAATTAAAATCGACTTCAAAGAGAAAAATACTAAAAAAGATAATATTTTAATTTGTCTTGGAAATTTAACTTTATGAAGTCAGCGTCAAACTATAGCTTAATTGCTAAGTTTGACGCCCACTTTATAAAGTCAATTTTCCAAGATAGAACAACATATTATTATTTATTTTGTAGTGTTTTTTTTTGAAATTTGTTATTTTTTATATTTTTTTTATTTGGCCTTTTTTAGTTTTGTTTATAAAAATTTTTATTGTAAGGAATTGGTTAAATATTTTCGAGGTCTAAACTCCGGTTAACATGTTGGAAGTTCCTAATCAAATAAATAAGTACTGAGGTCCATTGCCCTTAGACTTTTGCCAGAATCACAATTACTAGTATTAAATAAATTGTCCCCTCCATCATCACACACCCTCAGTAACTGACACAAGTCATATTTTGTCTCCATAGTAAAGTAATTTAATATAATGATCATTCACCTATCTATAGCTTGATGAGACAAAAATTACTCCGACACAAGGTCAAAGGTGTACCTACAGGTACGGCTAAATTAGTTTTTTGGTCAATTACATGTTATAATCAAATTTCAAGGTAATATATTAAAGCATTTCAAAGTTAGCGTAAAATATCTCTATCACAGAAAGATTTAAAATGGTGTCATTAAGGGGGTTATTTTAAATTCTTTCTTATTATGCTCGGCACTACCTTAAAGACTTCTTGAAATATTTCTTGGTCAAATCTTCTGGGAGTAATGCGTGTATAATAGTACGAAGAATCACGGTAACTAAGGCAACTAATATTAAGTATACAGGGTGATTCACGATGGATGGACCATTAAACGTTTGTGGAGAACTAAATGACGGATCGTCTTCAAATTTTGATTGCGAAGATAAGCAACCGACGATGGTTTATCTATTAAAATATTTTTAGCGATCCAGCATTGCAACTTCTACCCAAAACCGGTGCCAACATCATTATATTAAAAGAAATAGTACAATATTACTTTTGAGTATATCATATTTTGGTTATATCTTAGTTAAGGCATGCACAGTGGCGCAGAAATAAATGTATATAGGTAACTTATAAATAATATATCAAAATCGATTTTTTAAATGGGACACCCTGAATATCAATACTGATTTAAAAAACTGATAAAAGTAGATTTTTAGCATTTTATACTTTGCCTGTATATAACTCTTCATGTTTTCGATTTTTAAGAATGTGTTTTTGAAATTTTCCATTTTCCAAAACATGTACATGTAAATAATTTATTAGACACCACAAAAACATTTGTGATAGAAGTTTCATTCCCATCGCTATAATGAATTTATTTGTCCTGCATGGACAGTGTGATAAGATTACCAGTATGACGTGCAGAAAATGTAACGAAGTGTATCCAGATTTACCACAAAGGACAACTTTAAAAGCGCCAAGAGATTTTTCGAGACCAGTGACTTCCAATAGAGAAACCGAAATTAACGTTTTGGCATTCTTTCAAACATATCTCCCCACTCTTCCATATGTTGGGCGGAAGAGGATTTGGGCATAATAGTTTCATCTATACAAAGAATTTTGGAAAAACATAATATACACGACTACAAATTTACCAGGGTTTAAACTCTCGGACTTCAGATGCTCCGTAAAGAGTAGAGATTTGCGAAATGTTACTAACACGTACACAGGACCTAATTTTTTACGCAAAATTATATGGACCGATGATCCTAAATTTTCAAGGGAAGGTAGTCGACATAATCCTTATGTGGCAAAAGACAATCGATTGCAAGAAAAAAATTGTTTTTTGTTTGCTAAAGGACGATCAAATAAGGTATGTGATGTACGAGGAAAAACTAAATTCCAGAAAGTACTTAGACATTTTTACAACAGTTGTCGAGGAGTGCACAAAAAGCTTTTCACTTGAAGATTATCGAATTGGTTGATGCGGTTCCAGCACATTGCACTGCAGACGTTTAGAACCTGGCAGCCAAGATCTCTTGATATTACTCCTTTAGAGTTTTATTTATGGTGTACGTCAGAGAAAAAACTTTACCAGACTAGACTAGTAAAGTTAACATTAAAAAGAATTAGAGCATTGGGTGCATCATACTTTTGAAGATATTAGTACCCCATGTTTAGAAGTGCTACATGTGATGATGTCAATACGCGTTTATTAAAATGCTTACAGGTTAATGGACCTTTCTTAAATCTGTATTTAATTTTTTATTTCTGTCATAAGTATTTAATCCCGAAAAAATCACCGTCTAAGATTTTTGGTTTTTCGGTCGCTGGACCCCGAGAAGCATGTCTCCCATTTTGCGTCAGTCTGTCGGTCGGTCTATCTGTCCAACTGTACGTGGCATAGCTTAAAAATTACTTATCCGATTAACTTCAAATTTTGTTCCAAAATCAAGGGTCATAGGGGATGAAACGATTATATTTTAATAAAAATCTAATATGGTGGAACAAAATGGCGGCGTTACAAAATCTAGAAAAAAAACTTATAAGAAGCTACTTATCAAACTGACTTCAAAAATTGGGCAGAAATATGGGGATAGGGTTAAGCTGGTAAATTTTTTGTGTAAATTCATTATGGCGGAACAAAATGGTGGCTTAATGAAATGTTAAAACATTCATTACCAAAACTTACTTATCCAATTGGCTTAAAATGTTGTACAAAAATCAAGTGTTAGACAGGGATATAATCGTAAATTTTAGTGCAAATCATATCACACAACAAAATGGCGGCCAAATAAAATAATTAAATATCGATGGAATTCCATTTTTTGAAATAGAATTCCTTTTTATAGAAGAATATAATGGGACATCATTTATTATTATTGTTATTATAAATAATAATAATATTAATGATAATAATAGTATATAAAATATTGTATTGATACCGGGTCATATGTACACTGTGTCCCAGATTGCTTGTAATCACAGGGTTTCTCGGTAACCAGTAGAGATAGAATTTGGCGGTTTTCGCGACTCTGTCTCAATTTTTTGAGAAACTTTGAATGCCGCAAACAGAATTGTGCCAGATTGTTTCGTTCCCGAGATACAGAGTGAAATAAAAATTTTGCGCTTTTTGGGGGTGGTATCATATTTCGGACACCTTGTCAAATAAAGAAAAGGTAAAAACTGCTATGGATAGATATTTTTACTTAGAGTCCAGTGCTGTAGTGGAAATTTTTTTTAGACAAACCGTTTTTGAGATATAGCCCAAAGTTAGTATTTTTTAAATGGGACACCCTGTATTTTTTGGTTCCATAAAATTTGCCTTTTTTTTCTCTTTAAAATGATGTATTACACTATGCACTTTTGACGTAAACTAAGCCTTATAAACGCAATATTAAAAGAAAAACGTAAGTTGGCCATGGAAATATGGCATGGAAACAAAAATCAAAACTATTTGTTTCTTAAATATATCAAATATTGCCGTGTTTATCCTCTTATCATACGAGTTACCAATAATTCTAACAGGTAAATTAATAGATATTAAGAAGAAATTAATAATTTTGAAAATAGTCATAAGTATGATATGATAGTTTGTTTTATTGAATGTCATGAAAACAGTGATCAAGCATCTGATTTATATTTTAACAGGTAAGCACCAAGCGCTTAAATTATTATGAACCTCCTTTCAAAATTTTTTCAATTCCACTTTGAGTTATGGACTATTTCCAAAAGGTTTTTTTATATCGTAGATATCCAGAAAGGCCTCAGCCACACAAGGCAATTTTTCGCCGAATGGAGTAAATTAAATTTAATTAATGATGGATCATTTTCAAAGCACAGGGCTAAAACATATAATAAACGAAATCACGAGAACAATGAGATTGTTGTATTAGCAAGTATTCAGGCCAATCACGCGAATTCATGTAGGCATACTCAGGAAACTGTGTGGGTGTCAAAATCACAAACGCAAAGGATATTAAGAAAACATAAATATAAGCCTTATAAAGTAAATGTAGTACAACAATTGCATCCTGGAGATGCAGAAAGGCGTCTAAATTTTTGCAACTGGTATCTTCAAAAAACCCAAAATGACCCTGACTTCGGTAGCAAGGTTATATGGTCCGACGAAGCCTATATAAGTTGTAATGGTATTTTTAACAGGCATAATAATAGGCACTGGTATACGGAAAACCAATTTTTAACAAGAGAACGTCAGCAGCAAGGAAGATTTGGGTTTAGCGTCGCTTGCTTTATATTAGGAACAATAATAATACAATAATAATTTAACAGCAGATAGATATCTAGCAATTTTAAATCAAATACTACCGGATTTATTGGATAACTTGCCGGCTCGCAAATCTGCACAATATTTACTTTCAGCAGGACGGTGCTCCTGCCCACAATGCGCAAATTATAAGGCCATTTCTACTTGAAAATTTTCAGGATCGCTGGATTGGTACAAATGGACCAGTAAGGTGGCCTGCTAGGTCGCCAGACCTCTCAATATTAGATTTTTTCGTTTGGTCTTACTTAAAAAACAAAATTTACCTGAATCCAGTCAATACGATGGAGCAGCTGCAAAATGCAACCATTCAGGCATTTAGATCATTGGAAGATAGACCTATAATAATGATGAATGCTCTAGAGAATTCGCACTGTGTGCCAATTATGTGTTCGTGAGGGCGGGTTGATTTTGAAC